>JALMQS010000099.1:24971929-25070978 GCA_024734495.1 Forficula auricularia
TTCCTTCATAAAATGAAAACCATTCATCCGTCAACAAAATTTGATGGGAATCAAGTTTCTAGGATGTTTTGGCAAAAACTCATTGTGGCACGGATTAGCATTATATAATTAATTCACACCATACCAAACGATCCTAGAAAAAATCTTTTCCCGCAATTAATGTAGCTGAACCACTTTTTGGATCCTATATTTACTGGGCAGTTTTTTGTTTAACAAACTGCGATTTTTTGCAAAATATTGCAGTTTTATTTAACCTCATTGCGGCACGGATTAGCATTATATAATTAATTCACACCATACCAAACGATCCTAGAAGAAATCTTTTCCCACAATTAATGCAAGCTGAACCACTTTTTGGATCCTCTATTTACTGGGCAGTTTTTTGTTTAAATAATGAAAAATCAAAAGAACACAAACATTTTTGGTAGACTTTGGAATTTATAGTATAAAAAACAAAATCCCACCTCGACCATATAAATTCATTAACTGTAACAAAATATTAGTGGGCTTTAAAATAATAATTTAAATTTCATAATTTTAATAAATTTTATTTGTATTCAATATTAGTGGGCTTTAAAAAAAGTATTTTCCCTCTATTGAGTCATTTCTTCTTTATTGTAACAAAAAATCAAACAGATACGTCGCTAAAGAAATTTCAGTTCAAAAAAAAAATTGTCAAATTATCCGAGCGTAATACCCAGTCTTGAAAAAAGTTTTTTTCTTACCATTAATGATTGTCTAATATATTTCTTGTATAATTTTCTTACAATTGTAAGATATGTATTGCGACTTAAATGTTGAATTATTCGATTTCCTTTCCATCGTTAATAACCATTCATTTTTAAATAGTCCTCCCCGGCTATTAAATTGAATTTTTAACCCCTTTCCTCCTACTGCACTCATTTATCTTCTTTGAATAGATACAATTTAACTTTTGTTAACAAAAATTTTAGAAATTTTCAAGTAAAATTTAACTTTAAACCGGATATCCGGTCATAAGTTTCAATTCATCAAAATTCAAAGAACAGTTTAAAACAATTTTCTTAAAGAGGACGAAGAATGAGAGAGGGCGAGAAGATGTTTCATTTCAGTTTTAATTTAAATGAGGATTAAAGTTTTCCATTTCAACCCCTTCATCTGCTTCTTCTCTTCCGCTCCCTTTTCTTCTTCAATCTCTTTCAAACTACACATTCAAAGGATAGAAAGTTATAGTTTGACTGTTTTATTACGATAAATGAATATTCATGTCTTTTTTTACCATTTTGACTTCAATTTAACATTCAAAGTAATATAAAATTAGATAGGCTAAAAAGTGAATTACTTGAAAATGTTCATATAATTTGAATTTATTAAATAAACAATATTTTAATTACCACTTACCCAGGCGCAGTCAAGCATATTGTATGAGAGCTATTTTTTTAATCAAAAATTTTTTAAAATAATAATAATATAAGTATTTATTAATACAAATATTTTACGATACATCTACGTTATACATGACTTTATATTAAATTTTAGTGGATTTCCATTTCAATTTAGTGTCAATTAGAGGGTTTCATATGGAGAGAGGGCGGACACTATCTCTATGTAACTAATGATAGTTTTATATTATTCTTAAGAAAAAATCTAGTATGTATAGTCGTGCAAGCTTTTATATCTAGGAAGTCAATATAAGGGATCCTACTTAAATAACAATTAAAGACTCTTAGTTTTAATAAGAAATATTATTTATTGTAAGCTGCTAAATTTCGTAAAAAATAATAAATTTGTATTTCTATTTATCATAATAATAATAAAATAGCAAAAAATATTTATTAGCAGAGCGTGGTTTCGATCCACGGACCTCTGGGTTATGGGCCCAGCACGCTTCCGCTGCGCCACTCTGCTGTTTTGATTTTGACCCCTAAAGAATCTGGGACCAGCGCCATTTTGAATTAAAATCTCAGCTTCTCACATTACTTCTTAAGTACGTACTCAAAAAATATGAATAAGATGTTTTACTGAAATGTTTATTATAATAATCGTCCAAGCTTTGCTAGACAGCCCTTTATATAAGTGATCCTACTTAAATAACAATTAAAGACTCTTAGTTTAAATAACAAATATTATTTAATGTAGGCTGCTAAATTTCGAAAAAAATAATAAATTTCTATTTCTATTGATAAAAAATATAATAAAATAGCAAAAAATATTAATTAACAGAGCGTGGTTTCGATACGCGGACCTCTGGCTGCTAAATTTCGAAAAAAATAATAAATTTCTACTTCTATTTATCATAATAATAATAAAATAGCAAAAAATATTTATTAGCAGAGCGTGGTTTCGATCCACGGACCTCTGGGTTATGGGCCCAGCACGCTTCCGCTGCGCCACTCTGCTGTTTTGATTTTGACCCCTAAAGAATCTGGGACCAGCGCCATTTTGAATTAAAATCTCAGCTTCTCACATTACTTCTTAAGTACGTACTCAAAAAATATGAATAAGATGTTTTAATGAAATGTTTATTATAATAATCGTCCAAGCTTTGCTAGACAGCCCTTTATATAAGGGATCCTACTTAAGAAGTAATCTGAGAAGCTGAGATTTTAATTCAAAATGGCGCTGGTCCCAGATTCTTTACTGGTTAAAATCAAAACAGCAGAGTGGCGCAGCGGAAGCGTGCTGGACCATAACCCAGAAGGTCCGTGGATCGAAACTACGCTCTGCTAATAAATATTTTTGCTATTTTATTATTATTATGATAAATAGAAATAGAAATTTATTATTTTTACGAAATTTAGCAGCTAGAAGATCCGTGTATCGAAACAACGCTCTATTAATTAATATCTTTTGCTATTTTATTATATTTTTTATCAATTTAAATAGAAAAGTATTAATTGTTTCGAAATTTAGCAGCCTTCATTAAATAATATTTGTTATTTAAACTAAGAGTCTTTAATTGTTATTTAAGTACGTACTCAAAAAATATGAATAATAGGTTGAATGAAAATGTTATAATAATAATCGTCCAAACTTTTCTAGACAGGATTTTATAAGGGATCCTACTTAAATAACAATTAAAGACTCTTAGTTTAAATAACAAATATTATTTAATGTAGGCTGATAAATTTCGAAAAAATTAATACATTTCTATTTCTATTGATCAAAAATATAATAAAATAGCAAAAAATATTAATTAATAGAGCGTGGTTTCGATACACGGACCTCTCTCTGCTAAATTTCGAAAAAAATAATAAATTTCTATTTCTATTTATCATAATAATAATAAAATAGCAAAAAATATTTATTAGCAGAGCGTGGTTTCGATTCACGGATCTCTGGGTTATGGGCCCAGCACGCTTCCGCTGCGCCACTCTGCTGTTTTGATTTTGACCCCTAAAGAATCTGGGACCAGCGCCATTTTGAATTAAAATCTCAGCTTCTCACATTACTTCTTAAGTACATACTCAAAAAATCTGAATAAGATGTTTTAATGAAATTTGTATTATAATAATCTGGGACCATCGCCATTTTAAATTAAATAGGAATATTCAAAATGCTATCACTATCTTGAAAAAACTTTCAACTTTTGGTTTTCTTGAGATAAATTATTCTATTTTATTTTATTTATTTTTATTTTTTTATAAATATATTGATACAAGAAGAAGTTGCACCAAAAATGTACAACCTCTGTATTCTGAGGTGGACCCTTGTATCGTGAAAATAAGAAGAGATTTAGGGATTGGGTAGGAGTCGAAGGTATTTGTGGATGCGGGTCTTGAAAGATTGAAGGTTATAATTTGCTGGAAAGACGGTCGGGGGAAGAGAGTTCCAGTCTCTAGAAGTCATAGGAATAAACGATTTGGCGAATGCGTTTGTTCGATTAGTATCCAATTTAAGCACGTAGGGGTGTTGAATCTTAGAAAATCGCGTATTTTGCGCAAATGATGTCTTTGGAGGGATAATTGATTTTATCTCGTCAGAACAAAAGCTATGGTAATATCTATAAAAAAAGAGAAAGGGCAGAGACAGATCTACGATGGGCCAGGGAGTCGAGAGAGTCAGTTAATGCAGGATCTCCTATCAGTCTGATAGCTCGCCCCTGAAATGCATCCAAGGTATCAAGAGAAGCTTGGAGGATCCTCTCCACAAATGCGAGACAAATGTTCGAGACAGGAGTGAATTTGAGATAAAAAGTCGAGTGGGGTTGAAAAATCGTTTGGTCCGGAAAAGTAAGCAAAGCTTCATGCTGCAGCTTTTGATACTGAGATAATATGGTCATTCCAAGAAAGGTCATTTAATGTGAATTTGAGTTAGTAGAATTAAAAACAAGTACTTGTTATAAATAATTATAAATTAGTTTACTGCAAAATAACTTTTGTGTTAATGAAAAGTATAATTATCTCTTGTGTAGTTCCCTAGTGCCTCAAATCCACAATATTCATTATGGTCCCAGAAAGAAATAATGACTCTTTGATTAGGACCTTTTTATAGTAAAATCCATTTTTATTGTTTGTTTATTTTTTAGTTTCAAAATTTTATAATTTTAATTATTTAAGAACCCCCCTCCTTAATTTTGAGTTCAATTTCATCCTAAATCTAATCAGCTCATTTCTAAAATACTACAAGTGAAATTTCGTTTTGGTATTCACACTAGTTTTTGAGAGTACACATTTGGTAACTTAGTAACGTCCTAACGAACATTTAGCCAAAATAATTAATATTTCGTAAAATATAACTTTTTCGATATTCACTCTTATAGCCTTTATTGTAGACCGAAACGCTATGGTTTAGATTTTTTTTAATTAAATTAGTTTAAGCCGTTTTTTAGATATTTCGAAAAAACGAAGCAAAAACACTTTTTTCATGCACAATTACAATACTTTACCCTACCCTGCATGGTAAATTAAAAATATATTATTTGAAAAGAATATATAAGGCATATATATTAAAAAAAGTTGAAAACCTTGTCCAGAGTTTGCGGATGAGTAGATGGAGAAAGCGAGGTAACCAATTGTTTGTCCATGCATTACAATCTCGAAAAGGAACGCGAAGAATTCTGAAATGATAAAATTTGATATTTTATCACGCAATACAAATATATAATTAATAATATTCATTATTGATAGAGAAATAACTTACTCGTTTTGGTCTGTGATGTTTACTATAAAGAACGCGCCCGAATTATTGCTCGTCTCTCGCCAAATGTCCCATTAGTGATAAACCGCTCAGCCGAATTATCTATTTCTTTGAATTCATTTTCTGTAAATTAAATTATCAACATTATTTTGAATTATTTTTAGACACATGAAATAAACTAATAATTACATACTCATTTTTGATTAATTATCGAATTATAACAAAAAATATATATTTTTTTTACAAAGTAAAGCTCATTTTAATATTTTTTTATTTTATTTTTTATAATTTTTACTTGGTAGGCTAAACACTGTTTACTCGATGGGTAATTTTTATATTTATCCAAAAATGTTTATTAGCAGAGCGTGGTTTCGATCCACGGACCTCTGTGTTATGGGCCCAACAATTCAATTTTTTTTTCCAATTTAAAATCTTTATTTACAATTATATACATTTTTTATAAATACATTATAATATAAATAGTACATACAATTATCTTACAATGTAGTTTATTAATTAATTTTTATTTATATACTTTGTTGTTCCTGCCTTAAAAGGGTTACCATTACAATTTTAGTTTACATGCTGTCATCTTTTGATATTTAATATAATTTTACAGTAAGTATATTTATATTTTTATACTTACATCTATATATATTTGATTATTTCATAGTTTTATTTGGTGATTTTTGACAGGAAATAATGTTAAAAAAGCTGCTTTCTAGAAAAAAAAATATTTGTTTTTTGGGTTTGGTTTGGTATTTCATTCTACAGTAATTTTTCCCACTTTTTAATGTGTCTAAGAATTTTGGTTTTTTCAGTATGAATTTTGAATAGTTTTTATTAATAAAGTTTAGGGAAAGCGGTGTTGGTTTATAGTGAAACATATTAAACAAAGGAATTATTATTTAACGGGTTATAGTGGTGTTTCACAAAGAGGAAATAAAATTAAAAAATTAAAAAATCTTTTAAATTATTTTGGAGATTTTTTATTTATCTCTATACATATTTCGGGCTATGAACCCTTCATCAGGAGGTTAAACAGAGACTGTTTAACCTCCTGATGAAGGGTTCATAGCCCGAAATATGTATAGAGATAAATAAAAATCTCCAAAATAATTTAAAGATTTTTTAATTTTTTTAATTTTATTTCCTCTTTGTGAAACACCACTATAACCCGTTAAATAATAATTCCTTAGTTTTTATTAAGTTATATGCTACTTATTATGCTTATTATGTTAATTTATTATGCTTAAGTTGTGTCGAATAGAAAGTTTTCGAAATTTTATTAATATGTTCTCTGATATTTTCAATTTTGGCTATTTCATGTAATTTGGTAATTTTGGTGTATCTATTTTTGTTGGTTATTAATCTTAGACACTTGTTTTGATAAATTTGCAGTGGTTTTAGTGTTGTCTTACTGACATGGCACCAAGCTGGGGCTGCATATGTTAATAAGGGTCTAATTACTGATGTGTATAATAATTTTTGTTGTTCATGGTTAAGAAGGAGTCTCTTGACAGCAGCGGGAACAGATATTTCATGGTTCCGTATGCTTTTCTGAGTGTGTTTTATATATGAGGTTTAAATATTAGTCTTTTGTCTAGGTCAGAGGTCGCGAAAGTGGTCTATATAGACCCCAGAGGTCTATTTAACAAAAGCGCAGAGTTCGATCCGATCGAAAGGGTCTATTGGGGGTCGAAGAAAAAACAGTTCTTAATACGCAAATCACACATACCTAATTGAGTATGTAAAATTTGTGAATTTTTTTATAATTGAATTAATATCATTAATATCAAAGGACGCTTCTTAAAAATTTAACAACTAAGCAAATTTTGAGGACAAATATAAATATAATGCAAAAATATGTAAAACTTTACGATATAAGCTCCAGCCATTTGTGCTAGCATTTCCAAGTTCCTATATGGTTGAAGCCGGTTTCAGTCACCTAAATTCCAATCTTAGCTAGAGATTCTGAAATAGGTTAAATGTGGAGTTTCGAGGGGATTTAAAGATTAAAATTGACCAATTTTGAACCCAATATAGCGAACCTTGCAAAAAAACACCAGGCACACCCATCTCATTGATTAAGAAGCAATACATCTGTAGTTACTTTACTTATTATTTCTACTTATTTATAATTACTTATTATTTAATAAATATTATTTAATAAATATGTATAACTTATTTCTGGGAAAATCATTAAATTTCATCATTAATATATTTTTCATAAAACTATTGTTTTACACACAATGTACTATTAATTTAATAAATGTTTAAAATCACAAAATAAATGTACATTACAGTATATAATAGAGTTTTATTTTAATTAACAGAAAATTACTTTTATGGGGGTCGATGGAGATTTCGAAAAATTATATAGGGGTCGATGATCAAAAAGTTTGGCGACCCTGGTCTAAGGTGGATACCTAGGTATTTTTTACTTCTGTTTGTAAAGGTATTTTTTGTGTGTCTATTGTTAGTGGTGAGAAGATTTTATTGTCTTTGGATTTCATTGTGAAGAGGTTGTTCTCTGTTTTGTTTGGATTTAAATTTATTTTCCAATTTTTGAAATATTTGGTTATTTCGTTGGCGTGTATCTGGTTTTGAGCGTTCGCCACCACCGCGCTATTGGGCCCAGCACCTTGCCGCTGCGCCACTCTGCTGTTTTGATTTTAACCCCTAAAGAATCTGGGACGATCCCTAGTTTGAAATAAATAGGGATTTTCCCACCACCTTTCCCGACCGATTCTGGGGATCCGAGCCCCTGTCACATAAGCCAGTTTGCCTGAAAAAGCAGTAGTATCGATGACTTCTGAAAGAAAGCTCGTAGAAAGTTACTTCTAGTGGCAAAATGTCTCTATTTCAAAATGAAAAATTGACTTTATAGCCTCAAAGATTTCCGCTTGTGAAATGCAGAAGATAAGAAAAATGTTCTCTATGATGTTATAATAATAATCGTCCAAACTTTTCTAGACAGGACTTTATAAGGGATCCTACTTAAATAACAATTAAAGACTCTTCGTTTAAATAACAAATATTATTTAATGTAGGCTGATAAATTTCGAAAAAATTAATACATTTCTATTTCTATTGATCAAAAATATAATAAAAATAGCAAAAAATATTAATTAATAGAGCGTGGTTTCGATACACGGACCTCTCGCTGCTAAATTTCGAAAAAAATAATAAATTTCTATTTCTATTTATCATAATAATAATAAAATAGCAAAAAATATTTATTAGCAGAGCGTGGTTTCGATTCACGGATCTCTGGGTTATGGGCCCAGCACGCTTCCGCTGCGCCACTCTGCTGTTTTGATTTTGACCCCTAAAGAATCTGGGACCAGCGCCATTTTGAATTAAAATCTCAGCTTCTCACATTACTTCTTAAGTACGTACTCAAAAAAGTAAATAAGATAGTTTAATGAAAATGTTATTATAATAATCGTCTAAACTTTTCTAGACAGCACTTTATATAAGGGATCCTACTTAAGATAATCTGAGAAGCTGAGATTTTAATCGTGGCACTAGGTCTCAGATTCTTTACTGGTTAAAATCAAAACAGCAAGAGTGTGCGCAGCGGGGCGTGCCGTGGAGTCGAAACGCTCAATAAACATTTTGCTATTTTATTATTTTTATGTTGGATAAAAAATAGAAATTTATTATTTTTTACCAAATTTAGCGGCCAGGGGTCCGTGTATCAGCCACGCTCTACTAATAAATATTTTTTGCTATTTTATTATTATTATGATAATTAGAAATTTATTATTTTTTCGGAAATTAAGCAGCCAGAGATCCGTATATCAAAGCCACGCTCTATTAATTAATATTTTTTGCTATTTTATTATATTTTTGATCAATAGAAATAGTAATGTATTATTTTTTTCGAAATTTAGCAGCCTATATTAAATAATATATGTTATTTAAACGAAGAGTCTTTAATTGTTATTTAAGTAGGATCCCTTATATAAAGGGCTGTCTAGAAAAGTTTGGACGATTATTATAATAACATTTTCATTAAAACATCTTATTCATATTTTTTGAGTACGTACTTAAGAAGTAATATGAGAAGCTGAGATTTTAGTTCAAAATGGCGCTGGTCCCAGATTCTTTAGGGGTCAAAATCAAAACAGCAGAGTGGCGCAGCGGAAGCGTGCTGGGCCCATAACCCAGAGGTCCGTGGATCGAAACCACGCTCTGCTAATAAATATTTTTTGCTATTTTATTATTATTATGATAATTAGAAATTTATTATTTTTTTTCGAAATTAAGCAGCCAGAGATCCGTGTATCAAAGCCACGCTCTATTAATTAATATTTTTTGCTATTTTATTATATTTTTGATCAATAGAAATAGAAATGTATTATTTTTTCGAAATTTAGCAGCCTACATTAAATAATATTTGTTATTTAAACGAAGAGTCTTTAATTGTTATTTAAGTAGGATCCCTTATATAAAGGGCTGTCTAGAAAAGTTTGGACGATTATTATAATAACATTTTCATTAAAACATCTTATTCATATTTTTTGAGTACGTACTTAAGAAGTAATATGAGAAGCTGAGATTTTAATTCAAAATGGCGCTGGTCCCAGATTCTTTAGGGGTCAAAATCAAAACAGCAGAGTGGCGCAGCGGAAGCGTGCTGGGCCCATAACCCAGAGGTCCGTGGATCGAAACCACGCTCTGCTAATAAATATTTTTTGCTATTTTATTATTATTATGATAATTAGAAATTTATTATTTTTTTTCGAAATTAAGCAGCCAGAGATCCGTGTATCAAAGTCACGCTCTATTAATTAATATTTTTTGCAATTTTATTATATTTTTGATCAATAGAAATAGAAATGTAATGATTTTTTTCGAAATTTAGCAGCCTACATTAAATAATATTTGTTATTTAAACGAAGAGTCTTTAATTGTTATTTAAGTAGGATCTTTTATATAAAGTGATGTCTAGAAAAGTTTTGTCGATTATTATAATAACATTTTCATTAAACCATCTTATTCATATTTTTTGAGTACGTACTTAAGAAGTAATATGAGAAGCTGAGATTTTAATTCAAAATGGCGCTGGTCCCAGATTCTTTAGGGGTCAAAATCAAAACAGCAGAGTGGCGCAGCGGAAGCGTGCTGGGCCCATAACCCAGAGGTCCGTGGATCGAAACCACGCTCTGCTAATAAATATTTTTTGCTATTTTATTATTATTATGATAAATAAAAATAGAAATTTATTATTTTTTACGAAATTTAGCAGCCAGGGGTCCGTGTATCGTAACCAAGCTCTATTAATTAATATTTTTTGCAATTTTATTATATTTTTTGATCAATATAAATAGAAAAGTATTAATTGTCATATTTTCTGAATACGTACTTATGAAGTGAGAAGTTGAGATTTCAATTTATATTATATTATATAATTAAAAGCTCAGATTTGAGTTAAAAACAAGATTTATATTTCTTTATACATAATTTTTTTTTCATTTATTGTATAATAGAAATAAAAATATACGATTTCTAAATAAACATTGACAATATTTTGGTATTTTCTAAACTTATTTTCAATTCTTTTTCCATATAGATTTTTCTATATTTTTACTTCAAATAACCAACAAATAGTATCAGTGATTCTATTAGTAGGAATGAAAATTGTGTTTCTTTCCCCTAGATTCCATTATTTAAGATATATTAAAAAAAAAACAAAAACAGGATCTACAATATTTATCAAGAATTTAAAATTCGAGATATTTTATTTTTCGTTTTGTTTAAAGAACTTCGTATTTTATTTTATTTAAATAACCATCTAGAAATAAATCAAGTTTTGGTTAGAGAATGTCAGTTTGCATTTCATCCAATATACAATTCTAAATAGACACAGAGAGCGAGAGCGAGAGAGTGGCTTGTTTATATTGTTTGTTCCGTTTTCCATTTAGAGTAGGACAAAAAAAAGGATAGAGCCTCCAGATGGATGGATAGATGGGCCTCCACCCTCAACCCTGCACTCCACTTCTACAACTCCACCACCGTCATACAAACATCAATATGCATGAATGCACTTTTCGGCAAACTCTATCAAGTTGGTTCGTTAAATGGATTTACAATCTTTGTCAAAATCAGATTAGATACGTTCAATTAGTTTGCCACAACTTCTTCCGGTTGCGAGTTGAATTAAGTAAAAATAGGAAGACATGGATGACAGTGAATTTTAGTTGGGGAAGCATCTTTAAAGAATGGGAATTAACATTGACAAAGATCGTCAATTAACATCTCAATATAATTATGATATTTTAAAAATGCATTATCGTCTCTTTGTGAATTATTATTACACAATTTAATTTTGCATATGATAATACAACGAAACCACTTATCACTATACTGACTAGACTTATTAAAAAAATTAAGGTGCAATCTGTTTTGAGTATTGATAAATCTTTTGTGATCTCTATTGTTTGTTATTATGATGTGTAAGATGATGTATGGTGAACATAGACATAGATCAATTGTCCTGCCAAAGATTAATAAGTCATTTACCCAAAAAATGCCTATTTTGTGGCAATTAAATATTTTAATAATCTCCCAAATGATCTAAAAAATTGGTTAAATGGATCGGATCGCTGTGATTCACCCTGTGATATCTATGTAAATGTGCAATGTGAACTAATGGTTAGGAATGTAGAGCACACCATATTTCATCTATTATAATTGTTTGTAAAATTAAATAATAATTATTTTTAATCCGGTCCTATGTAAAGTTGACTTGTCAACTCTATAGGTCACGATATATTGTATGTTGTGTATTTTGGGCTCCTTATTATAGAATATGTAGTGTTTTTATGAAGTGGAAAAAGTTGGTCAGAATAGGTTTTATTTTTTGTTATTTCGCCAATCGCTGTGCTGTTGTGCTTGATGTGCATTATTATTTTAATAAACAAAAATATAATTCCTGGATAAGGTCCTAAAAATAAAAAATAAACTAAACTACAACCACATACATTTTTATTTTACAATGATATCTACCAAGGGTAAACGGATAAACCTATAAATGATAGCGAAATTAAAAAAAATAAATTAATATTAAACATTAATTTTTACAGTTAACAAATAGTTTTCAAAGTTTTTTTTTCTTCTAACATGTCCCCATAAAAAATGACGGGCCTGGGACCCACGGGTGCACCTGAACCCCTACTCCCTTTGTGGTGTTATGCTTATGAGCTAGTAACAATTATGCGGTCCCTTCATATGAAAATATATACGCGGTGAAGTTTTACAAAAGTTTCAGAGCTATGAAAATTTTACCAATAAACAAAGAAAAATACAAAATTCAAATAACCTATATGAACAAAAAAAAACTACATAAACAAAAAACAGTAATAATTTAATATATGTACCTATGGCTTAAATATTTAGTTTCCTATAATAATAAAACTTGAGCAAATGCGAGGTAGGTTTCACAAAAAACGGGTGAAACCTACCTTGCATCTTGCTCA
Organism: Forficula auricularia; assembly: GCA_024734495.1. Classification (NCBI taxonomy): domain Eukaryota; kingdom Metazoa; phylum Arthropoda; class Insecta; order Dermaptera; family Forficulidae; genus Forficula; species Forficula auricularia. The sequence continues at coordinate 24,984,535 of JALMQS010000099.1, forward strand.
AGTTTTAATATTATATTAAAATGTTTCACCTAGAACCAACACCTAACTCCTTAAAAGTTATTTAGTTTCCTAGCTCGGGCCGTTAAACTGATTTGAGCGCAAGCAAAATTGACTTCCAAAACTACTGATCCGCCCCAGGGCTATAGCCCATTTAATCCTATAGTTAATCTGGCCTTGCCCAGAAAATGAATTGGAATTTTTTTCATTTCTATACAAAAGTTAAATGGAGCCTTATTTTTCAGTTATGCTAAATCACTTGAGACTCAAAACATTGGAGGTCTTATGAGAACTTGTTAACGCTGAGAAATAAATAATCTGTTTACTCAACAAAGAATAATAACAATTATAAAAGTAAACATAATAATAAATTTAAATCTATATTATTAGGCTTACCACACGTCTCGGTTTAGCCCGGACTGTCCCACTTTGAAGGCCCTGTCGGTTTGTCATTTTGTTCCGGTTTTTAGGAAAAAATTATTAAGTGCTGTCTTGGAAAAGTTAATTGTAAGCTAAATTTTGGTAGATTTCTCGACGTGTTTAAAAATACAAAAAAATAAAAGAAAAAGTAAAAACTTTTTCAAGACTAGTTCAAGCTTGCTAAGTTAGAGCCGTAACAAGTAATTTTTTTGTACATTTTTGTCTGAATTTTAATTAAGTTCAATTGAATATTCTCTTTTTCTCTCTCTATAACGAGTATCGTTTTGGTCCGAGTGCAAAAGGCCATTCCTACAATAATAGAAATTAAGAAATTAATCTCTAATAGTCTGGAACAAGTCATGACTTGTATTTGGACAAGTCTGAACTTGTATTTGGCACCCTTGCAATACATCTTAGCACTAGAGAAAAGAGTCACTCTATCCGCTCTCTTTGTAATTATTTTCATCGATCATATTCTAATGAAAGAATCGCTCACCCGCACATTAAATAATAAAAAAGTGAACACATTTTCAAGACTTCGCTACACAAGAGTTCCCCTAAGTAACTATTTTTAAACTTAAATATAAATTGTTCATTTAAGGCTATACTAAATATAACATTCTCTTACAATCTCAATAGAATAATTCAAAAAATAATATTTCCTACCTTTTGAATGAGATATTCCAAAATCTAATCAGTACTATGTATTGATACAAACGAATCACTCCCCTTTACAATATAAAATACAAACACGCACTTTTAAAGAAAAATATTATTATGATAATATTATCTATATAGTGATTCAAAATTTCGTTTTTGTTGATTGGGTTCACTTTCTAAAAAAGTGAATATAACAACACCCTTCTGACATGCATTAATAATTATCCATAACAGCTCTTATCTAAAGTAAAGAAAATTTTGAAAAATTTAAGAAACTTTTTAAGATTTAAAATATAAAATACTAGGTAGGTTTCACAAAAATAAAAGATAAAAATAATTTTTAAGAAAAAAATAAAACCGACTTCAAAAATTAAATGCAACAAATAAAATACCACTGAAAGGTATCAAATAATTATTATCTTATTTAGTTACAACTAAACGACGAAATATTAACATGAAATTACTTTTTGAAGTCGGTACCAAACAAACTATACCTATAAGCGAGCATACCCTCCAAACGTACTAAGTAAGATCCGTCGAGTGTGATTCATAAAAGATATATGTTTGGCACCGACTTCAAAAAGTAATTTCATGTATTTCGTCGTTTAGTTGTAACTAAATAAGATAATAATTATTTTATATCTTTCAGTGTATTTTATTTGTTGCATTTAATTTTTTGAAGTCGGTTTTATTTTTTTCTCAAAAATTATTTTTATTTTTCTCTTTTTAGTGATGTTATTAATAATGATTATATCATCAGAACTTGACGAAATTAATATGACACCATCCCTAAGATACCCCCTTTCGGATAAAAAAAGAATCATCGAAATCGGTTGATAAACAAAGAAGTTAGACCTAAACAAACCTAACAAAAAAGGTCTAATACCTATGAAAAAAAATGGGACCAATCGGAAGGTAGACTGAACGCAATGCAATTTTTTTTTTTCAAAATCGGTTCACAATTGGCGGAGATATGAGGTAACATAGGCACACAAAAAAAATCAGTCGAATAGAGAACCTCCTCCTTTTTTGAAGTCGGTTAAAAATACTTGTTTAGCACAACTCTATATATTTCTGGGTATGAGCCCATGTTTCTCTGTGAACTCCTGAAGATGGGCATATACCCCGAAATATATATAGAGTCGTGCTAAACAAGCATCTTATCTTTTATTTTTGTGAAACCTACCTGGTATATTATATTTTAAATTTTAAAAAGTTTCTTAAATTTTTCAAAATTTTCTTTACTTTATTTAAAACTAGCTGCAAGGCCCTCTTGCTAGCCAGGGGCACGCCCCCTGTACCCCAACCCACGAACCCCACCCTCACACTCGACTCCCAACCACCACACCCCCCGAAACCTACCCAGCGCCCCTACCCCCGCACCATGCACCCGTGTCCAACCCCCGCCCCCACACCGCCATCCCAACACTCCATCCAGCACCCGACCCACCTCGGACCCCCACCCCCGTACCACCTCACTACGCCTCTGGACCCTCACCTGAACCCCCCGCTCCATCCCCTACTCCGCCTTACTCCCTCACTCCACCCCATTTCACCCCGCGCACCCCATGCCCTAACCAACCCCCGCACCCAGTTTTTGCATTTCTAGCCTTCTCGTGATCCACAGATTATGTATACAAAATTTGGTTGAGTTTGGTCCAAGAGAAAGAATTTTCATTTTTTTGACCCCCCCCCCATTTTGGGTGGTTAATTTTTGAATTTCTAGCTCTCTAGAGGCCCAGAGATTATGTATACAAAATTTGGTTGAGTTTGCTCCAAGAGCAAGAATCTACATTTTTTCACCCTCCCGCCTTTTTGGGGAAATTTTTAGACAAAAATTGTCAGAAATCTCATCCCCTACAACTTTGTTTTCATAAAAATTTGCCGTAGGGTTAATAGTTTAGGAGTTATTTGATAATTACCATTCGTGCGCCCCACCAAACACCCTTCTGGGGTCAAAATATCAAAACGTTATATAGCTAAAAACTTAAGTTAAAAGATATCTGATGTAAATATGAAATTTCATAATAATACCTTTAGCCGTTTTTATGTGAATCGTGAGCAACTTTTCGCGAAACCCACAGAAACATACAGAGAGACAGGAATTTTGTTGAGGGTGTTTTCTTTCATAACTATGCTTGAAACGTAGTGCAACCAAAATTTGGCGTGATTTGGACCAATGTACAGACAAAACCTTAATTTTATATATATAATGTTTCACCAAGAACCCAGACGATTCTCCCTTAACAAAACAGCTCTTATCTATTAGATGACAATCTCTAGTGATTTCTTTATAATAATCGTTAGATTGTTTACTCATTTTTTGCAGCTCCTATACTTGGGACTTTCTCTCTCCTATCGGAATGCATTTCCACCCAACCAGCCCCTGCAATCATCTGATAGCGGCAGTTCGGCTAAATTAATGAGGCGAAAGAGAGATATGATTTTCTTTAATTAATTTTTTCGTCGTAAATCTCTTATCATCTCCCTCTCGGTTATCAATCTGACCAATGATGATGACTTTTATTTCTTTCTATGGGTTATTATTAATATTATATTGACGTAAGGTAACGCACCCCTTGAAGGGTAATAGTGGAGTTTTTGATTAATGACCTCTCACCCCTACCTCGCCTAATACAAATTGTTATCAGAATAGGAAGAGTAATAGGATCAGGATTTGAATTGCATTGCATTCTGATTACAGGCAGTCATTTCGAAAATAAATACCATCCCCACACCACCTTGGACAAGCCGATAAATCACGCTTTACCAAAAAAAAAAAAAAATGCTTCTGTTTGTAGTGAAATTTTTCAAAGTACTAATTGAAAAATAATAATATTAATAAAAGTAATAATATGAGGGTATGAATTTTAATGTGGTAGGGAGTTAGGGATTTTTTTTAATTTAGATACGATAACGATTGATAAATTATACATTTTAGTTGATTTGATTACTGAGTCTGATTGCAATTGATACATCAGTTCCAACGCTAGCATCCCCTCTGGCTCAACCCCCACCCTCCCCACCCTTCCATGCAAACCACTCATTCTACACTCATTACCTTTTTCAATTTTCAGCGATAATTTTTTTATTTTTACAAAATTAACAAAATCGTAGAGAATAAAGAAAATTAGATCAAATCAGAGTCGAGGGAATTAAGGATAAAATTTAAGCTTGCCTATGTTGAGTAGAATAAAAAAGAAATTTTCTAAAATGCAAGACTCGTAGAGTACGACTGGTAAAAGAAAGAAATTTACCGTGACTTGTGCCCACTATATAACGTTCATTTATTATCCCGCATTAAAGCGTATTGAGTCTTGTCATCTAATTTTTTTGAGACAGACTTGTAAAGCTCACTGGAGAAGCCCCCAAAAAAATTGTCCGAGTGAGCAATTGTCATATATACTTAAATATACTGCAGCATTATTTGACCCAATGCCACACGTCCGTTTAATACATAAATAGAGACTAGGAACTAGGATGTCGTTGAAAAAGTCAAAATATTTTATTCTTTATCAAATTAAGTATTAATAGAATTTACTCTTATTTCATTTTTTTACTTTATTTTGCTATTTTTAGAAATCACCAATCAGAAAATTTTAGGGTTTCTTATCGAAAATGGTAAACAACTTCTGGTTAGAGGTGAGACTTTTAGGGCCGGTTGCATGTCGCAAAATAAATGCTTTTTACCACTAACCAAGGTAGATGGTAAATGGAGTGACTGGGATGGCCAATCAGATGACAGGCACTGAAAGTTTCTTGCAAAAAGCATTTACTTTGCGACATACAACCGGCCCTTAATGGTAAAAAGCATTTACTTTGCGACATACAACCGGGCCTTAGGGTTATTAACAGTAACCAATGCTAGATTGCCAATGTTTTAAAACCTAACTAACAGGTTGTTGTTAACTAAATGCTCACGACTATGTCGATTTTAGTAATCTGAGTATGGAAGACGATAAACTAAGGGGCCCCGCAATACCTAAATCCGGCCCTGACCAAGGATAATGAGTAGTATTAATTATTAATTAAATAATTTATTGGACGTCTTTTTCAATCTCTTAAAAACCGACGTTTCGGAGGTCCTTGTCCCTTTCTCAGAAGAAGAAGAAAGTTATTATTAAGCTGCACACTTTGAGAGGGGGGGGTCAACAAAATATGACACAGTGAGACATGGGTAGTGGGGAGTTAAAGCTTTTATGACATCACATCTATTAATAATATATATAAATGAAAATGTGAGAATTGTTTTAGATTCATTTTAATATTTATGTTATACGGTGCACATCAAACATTAATAAGCTGACGTGTTCTGATGTGGCCATCCACTTGACTTTACCATACAACCTGGCCGCTCACTTATATTTAATATTTAATAAAATTATTTATAATCATGTAGGGGAGGGGGTTAGTTTTTACTTTTTAGACTTCTGGGATCCCACTGATTATGTATACAAAATTTGGTTGAGTTTGGTCAAATGGCCTAGATATTAATTTTTTGACCCAGCACCCCCCCCCCCATTTTTGGCGGTTAGATTTTGCATTTTTAGACTTCTGCGGGTCCACTGATTATGTATACAAAATTTGGTTGAGTTTGCTCAAACGGGCTAGATTTTTAATTTTTAACCCCCCCCTCCACCCGCCTTAATTTTGGGTAGATATGCACCAAAATCTAATCAGCTCTTAATCTCAATGGACCAAAACTACGTGTGAAATTTGGTTTCGATATTCACACTAGTTTTTGAGCTAGATCGTCCACAAAATTTGGTAACGCACAGACTAACAGACTAACAGACATTTTGACAAAAAAAATATTATCTCAAAAAATATAATTTTTTCGATGTTCACTTATTAGGGCTTTTTTGTAGAGCAAAATGCCATGGTTTGGCTCAATTTTTTTAATCGAAATTGTTTCAGCCGTTTTTGAGATATTTTGAAAAAAGAAGGAAAAAAAACCACCTTTTTCATGCACGATTACAATACTTGACCATACCCTGTATGGTAAAGTAAAAAATTAAATAAAGTAAAAATAATAATAATATTATGAATATGAATTTAGTTCATTTATCAAAGATTTTAATAGATATGTTTATATTGCATGTAGGTGGGTATTGTCCTCTAGGGAGTCGAACCCAAGCACTAGTACGCTTTCCGGACAACTAGTCAGACCCTTGAGACCATCACCTTCAAACATACAACATATAACTAAAGTCAAGTATTGTCACTCCATTCAAACAGATTGGAAAAGTAAAAATTACTGCTTAACTGAAATTGTTGAATCTTTATTTCAATTAAGCAGTAATTTTTAATTTTCCAATCTGTTTGAATGGAGTGACAATACTTGGCTTTCGTTATATATTGCATGTTTGGAGGTGATGGGCTCAAGGGTCTGACTAGTTGCCCGGAAAGCGTACTAGTGATTAGGTTCGAGACCCTCCTACATGCAATATAAACATATCTATTAAAATCTTTGATAAATGACCTAAATTCATGTTCGTAAAATTAATTGATTATATATCACAAGTTGAAAAAAAATTAAATCTTTCTTTCTCAAATAGATACTCGTTTCTATGCACAATAATAATATTGTTTTAAAAATGAAAATTAACTCTAAATTAAAAGTTACAAAAGATGTAACATCAGATGAGGAAAGAAAGGAGTAAGAAATTAAGCAACTAGTGTGTAATTTAGATAACGAACAACAGCGTTGCATTATTTTTATTTTTAATTTCAGCAAATCAATAATAAATTTGAATGTCTATTTAGAAATAAGATCTACTTTGAAATAGGATAAATATTTTATTTTAAAAGAAATTGCAATTTTATTTTTCAAAATAAAACCTTTTTTTAACTTTTTTTTTGAGTTATGCTTTATGAATGTGAGAATTGAGATGTGGACCGATTTTTTTCTCTCATCTATATACTGTATATTGTAGATAGGTATATCAAATATATTCAGTATTTTTTTTTGTTTTTTTTTTTTGTTTTATATATATAAAAACATTTCAAAACATTTATTAAATATTTTTTTTTGTAAAAGGTCTGTATTTATTTAATACAATAAATGTATTTCAATATAGGTACACATAGAATTGATAAATTTTTATATCAAATAATTTTAATTCATCTTATTTTTTAAATTGTCAAGTGATCAGGCGTTGCTATTGAGTAGGTATATACACATTTTTAGCTTTAATTTCAATTGAATGGATTTGGATGAGGAGTCCAAAATTCCCAAAAAAGATGATAATTTAAACTATCTTTTTATTAACCGACTTCAAAAAAGGAGGAGGTTCACTATTAAACTGATTTTTTTGTGTGTCTATATTACCTCATATCTCCGCCAATTGTGAACCGATTTTGAAATTTTTTTTTAATTGGGTTCAGTCTTGCTTTTGGCGGGTACGCTCGCTTATAGGTATAGTTTGTTTGGCACCGACTTCAAAAAGTAATTTCATGTTAATATTTCGTCGTTTAGTTGTAACTAAATAAGAGAATTATTTTATACCTTTTAGTGGATTTTATTTTATTTTTAAGATTATTATTTTATTTGTTGCATTTAAGTTTTTTGAAGTCGGTTTTATTTTTTTTATAAAAATTATTTTTTAAATTGAAAGTTTTTGTGCCGAGGGTAGCAGAATTTTGTATATTGAAGGAGACAATAAAAGAGTGTATTAATTCCAGCAGAAGACACACTCTTTTATTGTCTCTTTCAATATCATTTTATTCATAAACCGACGTTTCGGAGGCTTATTCCCTCCTTCTTCTGGGTTTTGAAAGGAAATGTCACATTGGATATCCTTCCCTGACCTTTCAAAACCCTGAAGAAGAAGGGAATAAGCCCCCGTAACGTCGTTCTATGAATAAAAAGATAGTTTAAATTATCTCTTTTTTTGAATTTTGGACTGCCTCATCAATATCCACTCAATTCACTTATCAGTCCGAATCCAAAAACTACTTCAATCTTATTTAATTTCAATATTTTAACATTTTTTCAATATTAGGTGGTAAAAGAAACATGGGGAATTTTAGCATTCATTAGAATTTGTTAAATATTGTATGTTATTTTCTTGCATCCACTCGCCCATGTAGGCAATTTTTTTTAATCAGAATTCTATAAACAAAAATATGAATATAATACTATTATATTAGAATAAAAGTGATTTTAAATAAAATTTAAAAAAATATTTTATATTAGATTTTCGTGGATTTACATTAATATGCCATTTTTCACCCTCTAGAAACTGTTAAAATAAATTCTGATCTGATAATAGAATGTCCACTCCAGAAATTTTTTTAATAATTTTAACAAGTCTCCAAGAAGGGGTAATTGCGTTTGCTCTTGAATATAACTTAGATAGTAGTAATTATTCTTTAGCAAGCTTCAATTTTCATTAATTACAACATAAATAGAAATGAATAGAATTCCGCCATGAACTTTTTTTGCCTTTCTCAACGTTTACTTAAATTTTATGCAAGTTTCTTCTTTCCTGTTCTTGTCAAAAACTATTTTGTTTAAAAGTTGCATTTACAGATCTAAAGAAAAGTCACCCAGACAGACTTTCTTGGCACAATTCAAGAAAAGAATGAATACCTTCCCGAAACCCTCTCCTAGCGAGCGTAAAGCCAACAGCAAACCCTCGCTTCTTCATTCCACCACCTTAAACCCCTCACCCTCTAAACCACCCATCCACACACACACACATACAGCAAGATTCAAAACCCTTTCAACTCCAAGCAGCTGGTGTTCCAACTAAAATCTAATTAAACCTACAAAACACACCCAGATACCCTTTACATTATAGTGTCTTATTCTACGCAACAACTTAAATTGGAATTTAATATAGGCAAGTGAAAACGGGGACCAACTTATAGACAGAGAGGGAGAGAATTAACTTAATAGAAAATATGATGCCAAGGGAGGTGAGGTTATAAGGATGTCGAATGCCAGCCGAAATTAAATACAAATTACTTTTAACCCACTTAGTAATTATTATGAAAATGAATTTAAAAAAAGATCTACGTAAACCCAGAAGAAGGAATCTCATCGTTTAGTAATACAGATTTAATTAATAAATTAATTAACGTTGTAGTAAGGCGTCATATCATAATCGCATTAGTCTCTAAACTGCTTAATCAACGAAAAAACATTTTGTTTTTGCTCAATAAATTCCCAATTAAATCAACTCCGCCCTGGATTCTCGAGGAAGGCTACCTGTGAGTGTTAACATCTGGTAGACCCAACTTAAAAGCAATCTTGGGCTTTGCCCACAAGGTCCTGGACTTGGGTTCACCATCTTATTTATTTGACCATTTATTTTTTGGTCCCTCGTCCAGATCTGGAGCTTTTGTGTGTCCGAGTATGTCGCGGTCATTCGCTGTCACTTCCTGTAGAATGTGGATTACACCCCCCGCTGGATTAACGTCGAGGTCCTTTGCTGCCCATTTCCGAACTTTGTTACACGAAACCATGACGCAGAGTCCTATGTCTTGCTAATGTTTTATTCAACTTTTAATAAAAATATGAATACATGTATGCACCTGAGTATTTAACATTTATTCACTATCGGAAAAAGCAATAATACATGTAGGTACATGTATGTGGGAAAGTTTTCCCTTATTAGTTCATTAGGGGTCTTAAAATAACGCACGTATCTATAGGTAAGTAAAATATATATTTATTTACATAAAAGAGGTTTATACGTTTTCTAGGGTTAAAAGGGATACATCTTAAAACATCAGTTCCATTCGACAACCTGTAACTAACAACTTTCTTTTTCAACTGCCTGTCTTTCTCACTTCCAATTTACTTGTTTTACAAATGAGTGGTGGGGGTTGACCATATGCATTGTCAATCGACAACCTGTCATAACAATATTTAATATTTTACATTATTTTACCATGAACTAAAAACTCTTACGGACCTTTTCAAGTGTCTGCAATCTATAGAAGGCTAGGGACCCAGAAGGTGACCTTTCAAAAGAACAACGGGCCGTAATCCCTTAAACGGGACTTCCTAACCATATGCTCTTAGAAATAGAAATTCTCAGATTCATTTAAGGTAGTTTAGCAAAAAGTTAATGCTAGAGTATATAGAACAGACAATAAGGATTCATTGTTCATAAGCCCAAAACTTTTTGCTATTTATGTACCAATTCTAGCCAATCCCGTGCTCGTTTGACAAATTTGGCACCATTGTAAGAGATTGAATATTTTTATATTAAAATGACAGCTAAAATACATTTTAAAGGTCGATTTGTTTCTATAAAAATCGTTTTGTTATTTTTTAACAAATGTAATCAACGCCTACGTTACACCTTATGAAAATAATAATTTTGAAAAAATCTTGCCCATGGGCGCTTTATACATCTTTCTCTGGTTAAATAAATGCGCTGTTGCCAAATTGTTTTTAGTGAAATTTTTTTTCATAGACTTTTCATTATTTATTCCTTATTATCTCAGAAACTATGTTGTAACTATGAATCAAAATTGTCTTAAAATATGTATTGCTTATTGTTTAATGTTGGTTTAGTTTTTTATAAAAATGGTAAGAAGGGTTGTTTCTTAATTATAATTAAATATGTATGTGAACTTTCCGATATCCCATATAGTGCAATGTTAAAGAGCCTGAAAAACTCGATTTTTGAAATTTAATATCTCTGGAACTGTATTGTTCTTAAATTTGCCACCAATCGATGCAGAAGTATTTAAATAATAATCTGTCTAAATTTCAAAAAAATCCTAAGAAAACGGATTTGGCGGAACAACTACCTTAAATAAATTTTCCACATATATATGGTCCAAACCTGAACGAAAAATTTTAATTAAGGCATTAGCGAAGACAAACAAGGCTGGGGTTACATAAATTGGTCTGATAATGTATGTCCGGTATAACACGATTTCCTATTAGGTGGAACGTATCCCCGCGTTGTACGGGAGTCCATTGTATTATACAAATCTAATTATCTTATTAAAGGGATCATTCGGCAACTTCTTGAATTTTTTAACATCTTATTATTATTAAAATTATATGTATAATCAATAATGACAATTTTTTTTATCTCTTTCACTTACTTTGCTTCTTATCGGTTTTTGTTTTCTCATCAAAGTGAAAAGTTAACTTCTAAAATATTTTAATAAAAAATGTAGATATCGAAATGAGGAATTGTTATCTTTAGCCAAGGGAAGATTTCTATTGATTTTAACTTTTCGTTAATTTGTGAAGAAAATATTTGTTAATAGAATACAAAGCATTAGTAGTGGTAGGAGTAACAGGATTCACCCGCATTTCAGATTCTCTCCATCAAATCAGCAAATATTTAAGCAAATTCATTCTATCTTTCTCTGTCTCTCTCTATTACTGTCGCTTCCACTTTACAATCCCTGATATCAATATTTATGTTATAAACAAATTTTGATTAAACATGATAGAGAGGGAGAAAGAGAGAGAACTATATTCATCAATTGAAAATCTATTAGAAGAAAAATAAATATCAAAAGAATTTCGTTGATATTAAAAAATAAAGGAAAAATATTAATAAACTTTATATCAATAGTAAAATAAATATACTTACAAGAGTAAAAATTAATTAATCCTTTAATGGAATTATGAAATACTTAAGATTGCATGAAAGTCTATTTAAATGAGTATTTTAAATAGAGATGAAAAATTATAATTCACTTAAAATAATCTCTTTTTTCACCCATTATCAAAAGAGAAAATTTTATAAAAGACGGAAAATGGGGGGCCCCTTTAATGAGTAATTTTTCGAGTTTGGTATGAAAATAAAATTTAATTTCCATGAAAATCATAGTTTTATTTAAATGAAAATAATAATTTTATTTAAATGAATATTTTATTATTATTATTATTATTATTATTCATATATATATATATATATATGTATGTGTGTGTTGTGTAATCAAGCTTTTATCAATGTTCTGTACAAACTGATGGGGTCGGCACATTGGTGGGGGAGTGGTTTCCACTGAGGAAGAGATGCCGAGAGCGCTCTCGAAATATTTGGATTAACCATTTGAATAATAAAATAAATTACTGGAAAGAAGCAATTCAATTTATTTATCCTTAACAATAAAAAATTATTATTATTATTAAATACAGTAAACAATATGGTCTGTACATTAGCATAAGCAAAACAAAAGTGATAATATTCGCCAAAACGCCAAAAACGACAACAATTAAGTTGAAATTAAATTAGGTAGGAGTTGGTGGTGTTTCATAAGGAGAAAAAAATTAAAATACAAAGATTTTTTTAAGTTTACTCTATGGTATATATTTTGAGCTCTTAACTCATCGTCAGGAGAACATTGACTGAATATAAAATAAAATGATGAACATAATTTATTTAATATGATGGACAGTTATTTGTGAGTTAGTGTAGGTATGAATGAATTATCAGAGAATGGAATGGTCTCAAAGTTGGAAAACCGAATAAACAGGTGAAGCAAACAAGCCCTAAGCTGGGAATAAAGAAATTAAGTTGAATAATCACGTTATCGATCAAGTAAAGTCTTTCAGATATCTGGGTACACAAATTAGGCAAAATTGTGAGAGAAAAATAGAAATAAGATCTAGAATAGAACAGGCTCGAAAGACGTACACTAGTATGAAACAATGCTTCACAAGATCTGAAATTAATTTAAACTTAAGAGTCTGAATGCTCAGGTACTGTATTGTATGGTATGTGTTTTCCTTTCTTCTGAATGGATGTAAGGCCTGGATGTTGGATTCTTCTTTAGAGAAAAAACTAGAGGCCTTTGAAATGTACACAACTTGCAGAAGGATTCTAAAGATTCTCTGGACCGAAAAACTGACTAACATCGAAGTCCTCATCCGCATGTAGAAAGACACTGAGGTACTGTTAAGGTAGAGTTGTTCCGCCAAATGGGTTTTCTTAGGATTTTTTTGAAATTTAGAAAGATTATTATTTAAATACTTCTGCATCGATTGGTGGCAAAACGAAATTTATCAACAATATAGTTCCGGAGATATTAAATTTCAAAAATAGAGTTTTTCAGACTCTTATACATTGCACTATACGGGATATCGGAAAATTTACATACATATTTAATTATAATTTTTATAAAAAACTAAACCAACATTAAACAATAACCAATACATATTTTAAGACCATTTTGATTCATAGTTACAACACATTTTCTGAGATAATAATGAATAAATAATGAAAAATGTATAAAAAACATGTACACTAAAAACAATTTGACAACAGCGCATTTATTTATCCAGCGAAAGATGTATAAAGCTCTCATGCCCTAGATTTTTTAAAAATTATAATTTTCATAAGGAGTAGTAGGCGTTCATTACATTTGTTAAAAAATAACAAAACGATTTTTATAGAAATTTAAAATGTATTTTATCTGTCATTTTAATATAAAAATATTCAATCTCTTACAATAGTACCAGATTTTCAAACGAGCACGGGATTGGCTAGAATCGGTACATAAACAGCAAAAAGTTTTGAGCTTATGAATTATGAATCCTTATTGTCTGTTTATATACGATACCATTAACTTTTTGCTAGTATTGTCGCGAAACAACTACCTTAAAGCTCAAAAAGAGAAAAAACAAATATTATGCGTGGAAACTGATATGAAATTCTCAGCCTGATTATTAAGGGGAAGATTGAAAGTAGAAGACGCCAGAACTCATAGCTGAATGAAGTACCTGCGGAGATGGTTCGGAAGCTCGTCGGTTGACATCTTGCGGGCTGTAATCTCAAAAAGAATGAATGCCATATGGATCGCTAACCTCCTTAAGGAGAAAGCGTTATAAGAAGAAGAGTATTTTATAATATCAAGATTAAAAAATAAAACTCGGTTAAAATATCTCAAATAAATATTTTTTACCACCTTCGCAAAGCATAGCTAATCACCCTTATGCGCTGCCCTTCCCTCTCCAACACCCTAAGACCTTTTTTTAAATATTTTTTTCTTTTTGTGGGGGCTTATTCGCACTGCGGGGGGTTTGGGACGTTATTTACGCTATTGGATTGATGTTGATAATAAAATAGATCGTTGGACATAAAAATTTGGACACTTAAAAACCTAAAATTCGACAACCTTGAAAAAATTGTTTAATATTTTTTAATTAAAATGTATAACGGTCGATTATTATTCTAAACAAAAAAGATTAATATGAAAATTTGAGTGTCTTATCTTTTTGAAAAAATGGATGGAAATTTTTTTTCAAAAAAAGAACAACTTTCGGGTATCATACTTGTATTTTAATTATATGAGAATTTAAATAAGGGAAATTTTATCAAAGATCTTGGTAGTTTATTATGTATATATAACAAGTTGGCACTCGGGTTCGACTCCTGAGGAAACGAAACCTTCTGACATATAATATATAGATAATAATCTACCAAGATGTATAATATATTATATGTCAGAAGGTTTCGCCCCCTGAGGAGTCGACCCGAGGCCAACTTGCTATATATACATAATAATCTACCAAGATCTTTGATAAAATTTTCCTTATATAAATTCTCATATAAAAAAATTAAATTGAAAATATTTGAGAAAAAAATTAATAATAATAAAATACTGTATGTTAATTTCATGTACTTTTCAATTACTTTAGGAATGCACCGAATTTGTGTTTCTATGTAAACAATTATTTGATCCCTTTCATATAGTAAGAGGAAGAAAAGAATAGACTTACCCCAGCGTAAACAATTTTTACACGTTTTAGCACGTTTTACAGATGATTGCGTGCTCAATACGTACTTACTTACAAATAGAACTAATAGACTTGCAATAATTTTTAAAGAGTTAGGTGTCGGTTCAAGGTGAAACATTTTTAATAAAAAGTAATTAAAATTTCAAAGTAGTTTCACAATATAAAACAAATATATGTTTTGAGTTTTTATCTCGATATGATATATAGATATTGGGCTTTAAGTCCATCAATAGGAGTTAACATAGAAAACTGAATACTATACAAAATTAGAAGCATGTGTACAGATAAAAAACCAGAGATGAATGTTACATCGTTCCAATCAGAATTCTTCGATAAAACATCATTAATTTTGCTTTACTAGCATTATCAATAATTTTTAAAGAGTTTTTTAATAGATTTGCAGTATGATATTGTTTTAAATAGCAAGTTCCCTGAAGTTGACATTTTAGCATTTTAAAGAAAGTACTTCAAAAATCAAATATCTATCACAATTTAAAGAACCCCGCTGACCGCATTTTATTCATGTTTCGAAGTTGTATGTAAACAGATGTTTTCAACAATGAAGATTAATAATTCTAAGTACTCAAGACGTACAGATGAACGTCTTCAGTCCATTTTGAAAATCATTACAATATCTTTAATACCAAACATCAAGGAGATAATGAGTAAAAGAAGTCAAGTTTCTGGATCCTCAAAATAATATTTCGGTTTAATACGTCTCTACTTAAAAAAATTATAACTTTTTTCTTTAAAAAATCATTTTTTATATAGTTCTTACTTATAGTTATAATTAAATTTGCGTTTTATTTTTAAATCTGGCTAACTGTCATATTCGAGGAAATAAAATTTTGCACTTAATGAATTTGAGTGTGACACCCCTGATATACAACATAAAGTTAAATATAAATAAGAAATTTCATAAATGATTAATAAGTCAAGTTATTATTGTCTGAATAGAGAGTTTCCTGCTTATTAAATCGTTTTCAAAATCTGGAATTAATGAATCTTTGTAAGAAAGGAACGATTTGAGTGTGAACTGTGAAGATAAATAGAAAAGCATGAAAAAGAGAAAGAAGGAGAAGAAGAAGAAAGTTGCTTTGAATGCGAGCTCATCATTTCAAGTTGAGAAGTTGAATTGGCAGCCCCTTCGGTTCGGTTGCTGTGTCAATGGCAGACAACCCCGCGAATAAATCAACCATTTCTTTTTGCTTCTTTAATTAATCAATATCCGTTTATAATTAATGATTTTTTTTTGCCCCCTACGATATTTCATGAAATAAAATAGAATGATCTGAGGGGGATGATGTACTCGGCTGCTGTCACTTGCTCGAGGGTTTATCTTATCTCTACGCCAAATGCAATCGCTTCCCACTTTTTCCATAACTAAAAACTCTCTTGTGATATTGAATTATTGCATCTTGATTCAGATACCACTCGTTTTCTTTTCCTATAAATAATTTCAAAGTTTTAAATTTCTTTTTTCAGCTTCAATGATAAATTGGGGAAAAAAGTGAAACAGTTTCCATTTAAATAAATAAATAAATATTTTATTGAACACTTTAAAAAAAAATCTTTACAATAGATATACAAAAGATGTAGCTATGCATAAAAATTACATTTTTACTTTAACATACAGGGTATGGTCAAGTATTGTAATCGTGCATGAAAAAAGTCTGGTTGTGGGCTACCAAATTTTTGTGGATGAGCTAGCTCAAAAACTGGTGTGAATATCAAATCCAAACTTCACACGCAGTTTTGGTGCATTGGGATTAACAGCTGATTAGATTTTGGTGAATATCGACCCCAAAATTAAAGGTGGGGAGGGGGGTTAAAATTATAATATTTTCAAACGTTTTCGGTTGGGGGGGGGGGGGATCTAGGCCATTCGAGCAAACTCAACCAAATTTTGTATACATAATCAGTGGGCTTTAGAAGTCTAAAAATTCAAAAACTAACCTCCTGAAATAGGGGGGGGGGGGTTGTAGGGTCAAAAAATGAAAATCTAGGCCCTTATACCAAACTCAACCGGAAGTGTATGGTAAAGTCAAGTGGATGGCCACATCAGAACGTGTTAATTTATTACTTTACCATAAAGGGTATAGTCAAGTGTTGTAATCGTGCATGAAAAAAGTGGGGGTTTTTCATTTTTTTTTTCGAAATATCTCAAAAACGGCTAAAACTATTTTGATTTTAAAAAATTGAGAAAAACCATGGCATTTCGCTCTACAAAAAAGCTCTAATAAGTGAACATCGAAAAATTATACTTTTCGAAATAATAATTGTTTTGTCAAAATGTCTGTTAGTCTGTCTGGTTGTCTGGTTGTCTGTGCGTTACCAAATTTTTGTGGACGAACTAGTTCAAAAACTAGTTTGAATATCAAAACGAAATTTCACACGTAGTTTTGGTCCATTGAGTGCATCTCGACCCTAAAGGGGGGCGGAGGGGGGTTAAAAATTAAAAATCTAGGCTATTTACCAAACTCAACCAAATTTTGTATACATAATCAGTGGGACACCAGAAGTATAAAAATGCAAAAACTAACCCCCCTACATGATTATAAATAATTTTCGGGGCCAGGTTATATGGTAAAGTCAAGTGGATGGCCACATCAAAAGACGTCAGCTTATTATAAACTTCGGCTTCGAGCTTTCGTTCCCCATCTAACTTCCTAGGCTTAATAACCCTGCTCAACAAAAATTAAACAAAAATTTGTATCCTTAAAACTAACAATGGATTTCAGTAGAGATTTATACGGTGATTTTCATGCAATTTCCTGGTTTTTTACAACAGGTCAGAGTTTTGAGATATTATCGGTCAAAATGAAGAAATAGGCTGAAATGGTCAACTATTTTCAAGTCCCGTTACATATTAAACAGCAATATTTGAAATCAAAATATTTTCTTGACATAATAGAAAGATACCGCGACATTTCAGCCCCCGAAAAAATATGCCCGACAAAACATCCCCCGACAAAATATCCCCCGACATAATATCTTCTGACAAAATACTCCCCAGTATAAGGGAGAATACAAAAGAGATTAGGTGAGAAGCTTATAATCATAGTTTTGAATAATATAAACAGACTTTCATATTTTGGCGGCCAATTAGCCGTTTGAAAGTGCTGCTATCTGTCGTGTTTGATTAGGAAAAAATGGGAGCCCCAAATACACCCCGCCCGACGATTGGCTGGTTCGGTTTTCAATGTGTGTTTTATTAGAAAAAAAATGGGAGCCCGAAACACATCCCGCCCGGACTAAACTTTCAAATTTTACTTATGGAAAGTGGTGTAGGTTTTAGGTGAAACATGATGTTAGTTAATAGAGTAAAGGGTGTGTAGTTTGACAGTGAATGAAATAAAACTCAAAGAGGTTTATACAAACTCAATATATTTCGGATTATTAGTCCATCATCAGGAGTTTACAAGTTAATACTGGTAATCCGAAATATATTGAGTTTGTATAAACCTCTTTGAGTTTTATTTCATTCACTGTGAAACTACACACCCTTTACTCTATTAACTAAACTTTCAAAGGTTCGGTTAATATATATTCAGTTCGGCTCGGTTGGGTTCGTGACGCCAACCGAACCGTCTAAAAACCAGCCCGAAAAGGAGCTATACGAACCCAACCGAGCCGAACTGAATATATATTAACCGAACCGGAGTCGATTTGCATTACTCATAAGATTCACGAGGAGAAGGGTTGTTTTGTCATGAGATATTTTGTCTGAAGGATATTTTGTCGGGGGATGTTTTGTCGGGGATATTTTTTCGGGGATATTTTGTCGGGGGCTGAAATGTCGCGGAATCTAATAGAAAACAGCTTCCCCCTTGATTTTCAAATCTGAAACAAAAACATAATCAAGTCATTTTACTTGCATAAAATATAGTACCAAGCACTTTTTATAAGTTTTAAAGGTTGTTTATTATCAAATATATATTTTTATATCTCTTGATGCGTACAAAGCTTACTTGATGTATTGTTAATCGTTCTATTGTTTGTATTTATATTTATATGTTGATGTTGTTGTTAAATAAATGTTTTAAATGAGATTACGAGTTCTTAATTAATATGATCGTAATATTGGCGCCCGAACAATGTGAAAATGATAAGAAAACCTAGTAGACCACTAGTGAAGAGGAATAAGAAAAATGATTTTGCGAATATGGAAATAACGAGGGGGGGAGATATCGAAGATCAAGGATCATATAAAAAAAGGTGAGCATAGAGTAATGGATTTGGGAGAGGAGGTGAATAAATTAAAAAATGAATTCGAAAAAATAATAAAAAAATTAAAAGATGATTTGGAAGAGGAAAAAAACAAGAGGATAGAGTTGGAAGAAATAATAAAAAGGAAGGAAAATTCGGAAAAGGGAAGTGATTTCGAGATTAATAGGAATATTCAATTAGCAGACGTGGGAAAATTCCTTCCGGTGTTTAGAGCTCTCCCAGAGGAAGATCCGAAGTTATTTTTAAAAAAGGTCGAGAATACTCTATTAAAATATAAAGTACCGGAATATGTTTGGCTCATGGTGGTTTCGGATCAGTTGTTAGATAAGGCCAAGACATGGTGGCGGGTGGTCAATCAATTTCCAGCGTTGGATTGGAAAGATTTTAAAATGAAATTTCTCCGAGAATACGATAGTTTAATCGTAGTCTCAAAGTTAAAGGTTATGTTTTATGAGGAGAAACAGAGAAAAGACGAACCTATAAGGTTATTTATTGAGAATAAGATGGCTTTATATAAGAGAGTTTTTCCGGACGAAGATGCTGGTTCAATCCTTCAAGTTTTAGTGGAGATGATTACTCCACGTATTAGATCGTCCATTAGGGGAATGAAATTCACTGATATTGAAGGGTTTATGCAGACGGTAGAAGGAATAGAAAGGGATTTAAAGGATGTGGATAAAGAAGAGAAGTCGAGTCCCACTCAGGATAGAAGTTGCATTCAGGATAGATGTTTTTGTGGATTCTGTAGGCGGGAAGGACATGGGGAAGAGACTTGCTTCAAGAAGGGAAACCAGTGGAGGGGCAAGGAAAAAGGGAGTTCCTTGTCCAAAAAGCAGTAGAATTCCCTAAGAAAGTAAGAATAGAAAGTGAGAGCTCTAGTCATATTATTTGTTGTGAGAATAAATTTTCGCAAATCATTCGGCCATCAATGGAATTACAAATAGAGGAAAGTAGAAGGGCATTAACTAATGAAGATGATTTAATTCCGTACTGGTTGAAGGAAGTCAAGGAGGATGAGTTGAATATAATGGAAGAGGAGAAACTAGATGCTGGTCAGATGAAATTAAATCAAAATAAGGAAGAGTTACTTCATCAAATAAAATTATATTTAGAAAAATCGATGGATGGAGCAAAAATTATTGAAAATAGTCAAGAAAGGGGAAGGTTAGTTAAATATCATTCGAGTTATTTTAAACCTAGGAAGAAAGAAGAATGATCCTGTGAGAAGCTGCGTCCGCGTTCTAAGGAGGGGAGAATTGATGCGTACAAAGCTTACTTGATGTATTGTTAATCGTTCTATTGTTTGTATTTATATTTATATGTTGATGTTGTTGTTAAATAAATGTTTTAAATGAGATTACGAGTTCTTAATTAATATGATCGTAATACTCTCAATAATAATTTGAAAGATACATTAACTAGCTCCTATGATTTTTGTCAAGAGTATAGAAAAAATATACAGTTTTATTAATTTAAAGACAAAAAAAACATGCTGGCTGTCATGTTAATAATCAAGTCATTTTACTTGCCCAAATTATAATACTAAGCCCTTTTTATAAGTTTTAAAGGTTGTTTATTATCAAAAATATATTTTTAAATCTCTCAATAATAATTTGAAAGATAATAATAATTGAAACTGTGGTTGAAATTCACCCGTCATCGTCAATTCAACGGGCGCGCCTGAAAGTTATGCATTCGAATAGGCAGCTTGTAGAATCATATGACTAGCTTCCTGGCGTTATTTTTTCATAAATGACTTGAAATTTGGCTAGATTTATTAACTAAATTTAAAGCATGTATAATTATATTTTTTTCAAATGATTTAAAAAAATAATTTAATGATAAAAAAATTATAGAACTTCTTTTTTAATTTATTAGTGCAAATTGGAGGAAATTCTTAATGTCACTTTCTCTAGAAAGAATTATTTTGTTGTTCGCTTTTTCTTTTACTCGGCCTTCCTAGACCATACCATAATAAAGCGAATACAATTATTCTCAAAACAAATACCCCAAATAACCTAAAATTGTTCATTTTTACTTGACCATAGGGTATGTAATCGTGCATAAAAAAACTGTTATTTTTTTCGAAATATCTCAAAAACGGCTGAAACTATTTTGGTAAAAAAAAACGAGCGAAACCATGGTGTTTACCTCTACAAAAAAGTACTAATGATGAACTTGGAAAATTTTTTGTCAAAATGTCTGTTAGTATCTACGTTACGAAATTTTGTTTACGATCTAGCGAGAAACCTTCCTCCCACTATTCCAAATTTCGCCATGTTTCGGAAGTTTTCTGAGCTATCCGTGATCTCTCCTTCTGGAGGGAAAGCAGGGAGACCAGTATATAAGTCGTGTTTTGTCGTGTCGTCGGAGATGAGAAGGTATTCACACGCCCTTTGCATTAAAAGCAAAGATTGCCTCAATAAGTTATTTATTGATATTGTTTTAGATAAATATATGTATGTATATATGTAATCAACTTGTCTAAAGTTGAAACTTTGGAAATATATAAAATACAATACCGGTATTCGGTATTTTTTAAACGTTGTACCGGTATACCAGTATTAATACTATACAAAAGTCTTGATATAAATAAATTAAAAAAATTATTTTTCCAGCAGAAGACACCCTCTTTTATTATCTCATTTAATTTATAAAAATTCTGCTACTCTTGGCAAAAAGAAAATTTCAATTTATAAACTTCATCTTTCAGGTTTTTCAGCAACTGACAAAAAATTATAGAACACCAAAAATTGCAGAAACGAATTTTGAAATTTTTGTACTTTTTCCTCTAATTTTATTTTATATTATGAAAGCCATATCCCAACCCCCAATGACATTTAAATATAATTTTGTTTATTTTTAAAGAAAGGGTTCGGTGTAAGTAGAAGTTTGAATAAAATCATGAATAGAGATAAATTCGTCAAAATGACAATTATTTTATATTAATTCAAGAGAAATGATTTCCTTCAGTCAACTCTAATTCGAATGAGTGAGCGAGAGAGAGAGAAAGAGAGAGAGAGATTGTATGAATCCTCATGAATAGGCTTGAATTTATTTTATGGTCCGCTGAAATTATGAATTTACAAATAGAGGAAGATTGTGTTATATATAATTAGAGAAAATTAATTCAGTAGATTTAAACAGGCGAGAATTTAATAAAAGAGCATAAATGAAACAGACTGTTATAGAATGTGTTCGGAATTAATACCTATACATAGTCTGAAATATTAGTATGGAAAATTGCGCTAAATGGATGTGAAAATTATACGATTGAAGAGAGAGTTAGAAGCAGGGTAAGAGACCTTACAAAAGTCGTGCTTTAGAAAAATGCTAAAGTTTAAATGAATGGATGGAATTAGAATATATTCATTATTTGAGGTTAATTTTTTATTAAATCACACATAATTAAAACAAGAGTAGACACCACAAAAATAATACTATAGTTGAAGTGAGGGGGATGTAAACTTTGCGGAGGATATCGATCCTTATTGGACAATAACATAAATGACGATATTCGCGGGATGTGTGGCCTCCAAAAAATCTCAAGTTGGGTCTTAAAAAGGAGATAAGAATAAAATGCATACATTTTAAGGATGGCAGGCGATCGGCTGGTCAAGCTAGTCAGAGATGCCCCTACGGGAAGAAGGAAGAAATGAGGTCAAAAAAAAGATGGCAGGACGTTCGGGAATAAAATATCATCGGTCTAGATCTCTCGATGAAAGAAGAGGAAAAAGAAGATAATTAATTATAGATATCTAGTGATCAGAGGGACAAACAATAAAATATAACTACGGCGATTGAGACAACGCACCTAGGACATGAAGGAAGAGAGGTCGTGCAAAAAAAAAGATGGAAGGACGCTGTGGAATAACAGGCCATCAGTCTAGATGAAAGAAGAAGGAAAATATAGTTAATTATTACTATTTAGTGATCAAAGGGATAAATAATATAATATCCTACAGGAAAAAGAAAGAGACGATGTTCAAAAAAAATATGACAGGAGGCTCTGGAATAACATATCAGGCCTAAATGAAAGAAGAAGAGATAATTAATTATATTTGCACGAAATTTTCTCTGGAGAGAGTCGGACTGGTAGAACTTTTAATTGAAAGTAATGGAAGGCAGCCCAGGGGTAGTGAGGAAAGAAAAAATTAACACAAATCCAAATAAGGTGTAATTTATTGGAATCCTTCCTCCTTTCCTTTCAAACCGACCTTTCGGAGAATTCTTCCCTCTTTCTTCAGGGCTTCAAGGGGTCAATGACAAAATTTTATTTTTTTCCTTCATTGACCCCTTGAAACCCTGAAGAATTCTCCAAAACGTCGGTTTGAAAGGAAAGGAGGAAGGAATCCAATAAATTACACCTTATTTGGATATGTGTTATTTTTTTATTTCCTTACTAACCCTGGAATGCCATCCATTACTTTCAATTAATAATTAATTATAACTATATTTATTAATTTAGTGACACAGGAACAAATAATATAATATAACTACGACGTTTTGATCGGCTAATTCTGCTATCACTATCAAATGTAATTTTCCCCAAAATATTAAAATTTTAATTTAATAGTTATGCTAGGGAGGGTCTAATTTTGTCACTAATAATTTTTTTTACCATAGATTGTTAAATTTCCTCGTAAAGATCTCATTAAGTAGAATAATAATTTTTCTAAAATTAATTTTCATTAAAATGACGGTGTGTCCCAAAGTGCTTTATGTTCAATCAAATACTTAAAATATATTATTTACCTACTTTCTATACCTATTTTCTTTTGGTGATTTAAAGAATTAACATTCTCAAAAAATGCTAAAAATTAGTTCATTCTATGCTTATAAACACCAAATAAGAACGAGTTTGATATCTCAAGGGTTTTAGAAGCTGTAATTATTTTTCTGCCGAAGCACCTCATTCAGAAATCATCGGTTCATTTAGTTAGGAATTTAAATTATAATAAGAACAACTTCATTATAATTTAACAAAATGTTTCAATCAATCAATGCGGCGTTCCCTAAGATTTATTATTTAGTAATATACCATATTTATATTACAAACGAAACCCTCTGTATTTTAGTCTGAATTATACTTGGCCGGCTTGTTTAATATAGCAAATCTGGAACAGTATGTATTAATTACGCTAGATATAGTTACCAAGTATTGTAATAAATTAATTCTTCATTTAATGGAATATAGAATGCATTATAATTTATCAAATATAAAATTGAAAATAATTTTGAATTTTTCTTTTGCTTTGTTTTCTATGTTTTTTCAATTTCTTTCATTATCATCAGAATAGTATTTACAATATTTCTTTCCTTTGTTTTCTTTCCCATAACTATTTATTCTTTTTATTTGATTTTGTTTCTGCAATAAATTAAATCACAAGGAAGAATAATCAACCATTTCTATATTTTTTCCAGTGATTTACTTTGAAATGTTATATTTATGAGAATAAATAATCGAAAACCAGTAGAATTGAATTCTAAATATATGGAAAAGAAAATCTAATAGAAGAACTACTGCATTTTATAGAAAAATTCTTATTTTTTCTTTTTTTTTTCTTTTCAAATATAGAATATATAAATATATGATCGAATTTTTAAATCCACTATTCTAAGATGAATTCATATGAATGAGTGATAATATAAAGATCGTTAATCAAGCCTACAGATACTAAAAAGGAAATAATAGAATACAAATTTTGATTTAAATATCTTTAATTAATATTGTAGAATGATTAGAAGGAGATTACCAAAACTAGATTAAAACTAAATGAAAATTTAAGCATTAGATTGGGGTAAAAAGTAAAGTTTTTCAAGACTCGTTACACTCTCCAATAAGAGCAGTAATAAAGTTAAATTTAATAAACTATTATACATTTATTTTTTTATTTTAAATATCTTGAGAAAAAATGACATTTTCTGCATTTTTGAAATGTAATTTTAAAAGCTAGAAAGCTTTCATCTAATTAGTTCTCTACATTGTGAATACAAGCATTTTAGCACATGAAAGAACTTTCTACGACTTTTCATTCTTGAGTTATAGTGACTATCGAAATCCAGACACACAGAGACATATAAAAAAATCATGGTCAAAAATGATTTTCTTTCACGTTACAGACATTTTTAAACACAATGAGCAAATCAAAAAAATCAAAGCCCCTTTGGGATAGTCCCGAGTAAAACAGTTAATTGAATTTTTTATATTATAAATAGGTATAATCGGATAGGAGCATCTGATGTCTAAAGGCCAAAGATTGAATAAAGAAAAAAAATGGTTAGGATCCAAAAAGATTTTCCTTGTCTTCCAATTGTCGCCACAGAGACAAGACACTAAATTAGTGTACCTCGAGGTGTGAACCGCGATTGGAATTAGGTGTACACGTCTTTGGAATTATGAGGAATTATTATAATATTTAATATTTTTTGGAAATATTTGGAAATGAAAGTGGAAGTAGATGTACACGATATTAGGTCTCGGTTTACCCCTCGGTGTACTATTATCAAAAGAAATCACAAGAGGATGTTATCTACTAGATCCGAGATTGAGAAAATTATTTGTAATTATATGACAGAAGGATTATTTTCACCCCTTAGGAAATCGAACCCGAGTGCCAATTTTTAATTAGTGCCATACATATCGTATGGGGTTCCTTTACAGGGTAGAATACTAATTTTCTTACTCCTGAGGAAGTGAAAATAACCCTTTTATATATAATTAAAAATAATCTATTCCATCTCCGATCTAATTGTAGACCTCTTGTGATTTCCTTAGTTATAATTAATTATATTTGTGATGTTTTAAAGCCCTATTCGGAAATCTCAATTTTCCGTTCTTGGTTTTTTTATAAGATATATTATAGAATGTAATATGTGTAATGGTTAGCACTCTGAATTAGATTTAATAAATTATGAGAAGCAGGAAGTAAAGAATTTTAACTAAAAATAAATTAAATTGCAGTTTATTCATATATGTAGATGCAAGTAAAATGATTTATATAAAAGAAAATATTAAAGTTGACTTTGAATCCATTGATAAATGAAATGAGAGAAAAATATACTAGAAAAAGAGCCGACAGAAGTGGCCGGTGGATTTTTTAAGTAAATTAATGTATTAAAAGAACTAGCCAAAAGAATATGAAGTTGTATAAATTTAAATAAAACCTATATATCTCGCAAATGAATGTAATATACATTCGGGGTAGATCCATCATTCACTAAACGAGCAGCTAGTAAGTATAGCTTGAGATAAGAACAAACTTTAACACATAGAAAGTTAAAAGGACAACTCAATTGTCAGTTTATTATAGAGTATCGAAAAGTAATTGAACTTATACTAAGTCAAGTTAATCAAATAAAGACAATAAAACCTGCGAAGAAGATCTTTATTTAACCGTCCATGTTGGCAACTTGACCCTCGACACCCCCTGAGCCTGAACACCCCCCAACTTCTCGCCCTTCTCCGCGACTCGACCAGTGATATATATAAAACTTTTGTGGCCTCGTAATCATAAAAATTTATTCTCAATATTCGCTCTCGGGCAAAAGTTGCAAAAGAGAACTTTCTTTTCTTTTATCTCTTACGTAACCTATATTAAAAGAAACAGCCGCACACCTGGCTACAAGGCAGAGGAAAAACGAACAAATTGACCTCTATATTGGAGACAATTTAAAACATAAAAATAGACGAAAAAAGAAGTGATGCTGGTGTTATATTAAATTCTTGCCCACCCTCTTGGTACTTCGCCAACCCACCCAGGACCATCCGACTCACAAGAATCGTTAAATTGTCTGGGGAGAGATGAATAAATTTTTTGCCATTTTAGAAATTTTATTTTGTCATTTTGAAATCAACCAGCTATAGTGTATAGATCATTCAAGCATTAATTAAATTAATATAATATCCTACAAATATAAGATATGTTCATGTCGGGTAGCCATTCATGTCATGCATGACTTTACCATACACCTGCACCCTCCAATTTTTGACTTTTCATCCCACACCCTCCTGCTCCCACCCATTTTAAAGAGTTTCTTTTTCCTTTAATATTTATGGTGTCTTAGAGAGTTACTGTCTAAAATTTTATTTGAATTGGACAAACGGCTTAGGATTTTGATTTTTCAACCCTTCACCCCAGCCCCACCCAAGTCAATTTTGAATAGTTAATTTTTTAACCAATAATTTCACAGGGTCTTAAAGTGTAATAGTATAAAAGTCGGACAAAAGGTTGGAATCGTTATAAAGAAATATTTTAAACCTAGTATATTATATATTGATAGTTCTATTTTTTTAAACTTTGGCTACCAAAAAAAAATGACTTTTTTATTATATTTTTATAGTAAATTCAATTTTTTTTAGTTAATTTTTAAACGCCCCCCCCCCCTTGATATTTGGTTCGATTTCGACCAAAATCTAATTAGCTTGCAGTGGGTCGAGTGATGATGGATGTTTGATTTTGACTATGGATGTGAGGTGACGTGGGTTTGCTCTTATAGCAAGGGTTTGCTTAGATACTAGTTTCTTGAATGGCGGCGGGTGTTACTCAAGGTAGTCTCTCTCTCAATGCTTGTTGCTGAAATTGATGGAAGTTAAAACAAGCTACTTTACTGAATATAAGTATTAAAATGAATTTAAATAATAAAAAAATGCAAATAAAACAAAAAGGATGGATGTGTGGGTTTTCAATAAAAGAAAGTTTTTTTAGAGAATTAATTAAATTTTAACTATGTGAATTTATTTTTTCTTTATCAGTAATTGAAATGAACAGTATAAAATGGGTTGTTTAAGAAAATTGTATGTGAAGATATTACATTCCTTATGGACCAAAGGTATAGGATAACTCTTCCTTCCGTCACCTTGACTCAGATTTGTACTTCAGGCACCAATCTTTGGATATTTAGGTGCACCAAAAAGTAATTCTTGGCGTCTGGTAGGTTCGGTGTTGCAAAGGTTCCAATTATCACGTTTGCTTCTCTTCTGGTAGCAAATTGGCTCCAATTAATATATATATATATATATAGTGAGTCGGACATGTATATATGAATGGAATGGTCTCTGGTTAGAATGATAATGCAGGAGGCTGTATAGATATGTAGAAAGATATTGAGAGCATAGATTCAGCGAGCTCCTGATGCTGTAGCAGAATTTTATATATGGAAGAAGACAATAAAAGAGTGTGTCTTCTGCTGGAATTATATATTGTATTAGATCATTAGTAGATGTCTTCGAAACTAGTTCCGTTATAAATAAAATTTATAATTCCAGCAGGAGACACACTCTTTTATTGTCTCCTTCAAGAACATAAAGTAAATGAACAGCTAAAGATAAATATATATTAATCAATAATTTTTTATGTTAATTCTACATATTTAGAAAATTATTTTATGATTTTTTGAAAAGGGAAAAATTAATTGAACCACATTATTTAACTTTCGTGATTCAATTGCTTTAAGAAACAAAATAAAACTAATGTTTAAAAGTTAATTTATCTAAAAATTAAGGAGCTATTTTTGACCAAAAAGCCGAAAAGTCCACATCTTCAAAATTTTTTACGCTCTATCTAAAAATTCAAACAATCAAGCTTAGAGAAATATTACACGAGGAAGCTAAATCTTCGCCTTTATATTTCAAATCAAAGAGGACCATACTTTCTCAAACTTTTTCTCTTCCTCGACCGATAATTTGATACGTCCGTATCTTTTTCTCTTTCGCTCTCACCCTCATAATAGGATTGCAATATATACAAAAGCAAGCGCAATCATACGGGAGATTAGTTGGTCCATTCGTTGTTCTTTTCCCGTCGGGATTACAGCCACCTGGCTGATAATTCAATTACCCCAACGGTCTCCTCTTGTCGGCTTGTTATTGTTGTTGTTGTTGTTGATGTTGTTTTTTCTGTGTTGATTGCTTCGTTAATTCTCTTTGCTGGTCGTTTGAACGAACAAGACGATGATGCATCGGGAGATCCCAAAGGGAGAGAGAGAACTCTTCTAAAAGGGAATCAAACAGAAAACTTTTTACTAACAATATTATATTCTACCTAGATATAATATTCGATTTGATGAACAAGCTACATTCATATTAAATCCCCTCGTTTGAACATCCCACCCATTTGAGGTGGTTGATTTTTGCATTAGGTAATATTTCCTAGGGTCCTACAAACTAACTAAACTAAATATGAAAAATGCGATATCGTAAATTTATTTTATTTTATTCTTTTCCAAACAATCTTATTTTTCATTATTCATGTTTAATATAGGGCAAAATGAATAATTGAGCTATTGTTGTTCTATTTATAAATTCAGGGTACTTTTGAGCAGAAAGTAGTTTTACTGCGAACGGGTTGATAAAAGTTTGAGAAAGTATGGTCCTCTTTGATTTTGAAATATAAGGCGAAGATTTAGCTTCCTCGTGTAATATTTCTCTAAACTTGATTGTTTGAATTTGTAGATAGAGCATAAAAATTTTTGAAGATGTGGACTTTTCGGCTTTTTGGTCAAAAATAGCTCCTTAATTTTTAGATAAATTAACTTTTAAACATTAGTTTTATTTTGTTTCTTAAAGCAATTGAATCACGAAAGTTAAATAATGTGGTTCAATTAATTTTTCCTTTTCAAAAAATCATAAAATAATTTTCTAAATATGTAGAATTAACATAAAAAATTATTGATTAATATATATTTATCTTTAGCTGTTCATTTACTTTATGTTCTTGAAGGAGACAATAAAAGAGTGTGTCTCCTGCTGGAATTATAAATTTTATTTATAACGAGACTAGTTTCGAGGGCTTTATCCCTCTTCATCAGTCTATTACAATATATAATTCCAGCAGAAGACACACTTTTTTATTGTCTTCTTCAATATATAAAAATTCTGCTACCCTCGGCACAAAAACATTCAATTTTTAATTTAAATGTTTTTAAATGTTTTGTTTAAAGATTTCGATCTTTTTTAAAATTCATAAAAAACTTAGGGAACACGGTGTGGGTTTAAAGTAAAACGTAAAACATTTTTAAAATTATAATAGGTTGGAGAAAGACCACAACTCCAAACTATCATAATTTTTTAAAGTCATTTTCAGGGGTCTAAATTATGGCCAGTGGTTTACATCATTTTTATACATACAGTTATCTTAAAAATTATGACAAATAGTTGTCTGGTCATGCAAATATTATTAGCATTTGAATTATATCATACAGCAGAAGACACTCTTTTATTGTCTCCTTCAATATATATGCTTTGATCTAACCCCTGAGATAAAAATCCATTTATTGCCTACTTTGGTTAATTATATGAAACAAAATATTTCAATAACAGGCATAAAGGAGAATGAGAAATCTTTTATAATCTATTATTTCATTATTCGTGTCCATGATTAATAATTAAAGGAATCGTAGGGAGTTGGACAAGACTTTAAATTAAATTAAATACAAGTTTTGATTAAATATGCCATACGTTTCGTTGCTGTTTTGCAACTTCCTCAGTGGCTCATTTATTAAACTTATTTGTCAGGATTTTTAACTAAGAGAAAAAACATTTCAAACAGTATTCTTCCTTCTATCACAACTCATTCAATTCATCAAATAACATAAAATATAAACCTTTTAAACAAAGTAATTGTTTTCTGTCAAAAAACTAAAAGAATCAAATTGAACAAAGAAATTTTTTTTATTTATTATTATGTACTAAGATATCATTAAGAAGATTATTATAATTATTAATATTATATTTTATAATCTGTTTTTAAAATAATTAAGTGTTATTTTTTAACGAAATTCCTGTACGTTTTTAAAAGCCTCCAAAATTAATTTTAAATAAAATTAAAATTTCACTTCGAATTTCATCAAAATTTATGTACACCTACGCATTCTTCATTATGTGAGAGTCTTTTTGCTTTTTTTAGATTCCTAATGTGTATTAATATTAGAAAGAAGTAGTTCATAGAAGACCTCGCGCCTTAAAACATAAAATAATTATCATTAAGAAAGATTCTAAATTTAAGGTCAAAATTTCAAAGATTTAAGTAGAAATGATTTTATATTGCTTATCAGAGAGGGTTCTTCACCTCAGGAATTGAACCCGAGCATCAACATGCCTTGATCTAACTAGTGAGATAAAAATTCCTCCGACTCGCAATATAAGAAAAGCCAAAAATTTTCACTCCACTCCATTCAAGGGAAAAGCAAAAAATAAAGCTTAACAGAAAAAAGTTTTCGGCTGCGGACCATTAATTTATTTAATAAATCGAAAGAATTAAGAATCATTTTTAAAAATTAGATGGTAAATTTTTTCAAAAATCATCTACTGGATAGCTGGAACCAGAATATATCATTAAGAAAGATTCTAAATTTAAAGTCAAAATTTCAAAGATTTTATTAGAAATAATTTTATATTGCTTATCAGAGGGGGTTCATATATATATATAATAAAGCGGTTTGTTCTACAGCATGCGCCGTTTTCCGCATCCAACACGCCAATTCTCTCTATCCAGGATGTCTTGCTCTTGTAGTTGCCTACTGGTCATTGCCTCATCTACTCCCTGCTTCCACGTTCGTCTCGGTCTTCCTCTTCTCCTCCGTCTTTCCGTGGGCATCCAGGTCCATATTTTATGAGGCCACCTATCTTCCGGCATTCTTTTGAGGTGTCCGTACCATATTAATCTCTTCCTTTCTATTCTATCTATTATGTCGTTTTCCATTTTCATTTTGTCCCTTATAGTTGTATTTGGGATATGCTCCAATCTCGACACTCTGCAACTCCTTCTCATCGCATCCATTTCGAGCGCTTGTAATTTTTTTTCGTTTTTCTTATTCATGTCCCATGTTTCTGAATTGTATAGGGCTATGCCTTCCACTATGGACCGATATATATATTTTTTTGTGTTTTGTTTCATCACCTCAGGAGTTTAACCCGCTCACACATGCTTCCAGGGCAGTTGATTTAACCCCTGAGATAAAATATTTTATTTATTTATTTATTTCACAAAGTATACAAACATAGGACCTTAGGTCCCACCTAGTGATTATGCATAATTTAGCAACAATATTTTACAAAGTTGGTAAAAGAGTTTACCAATACACAAATTTTGAAGGTGAAGAAGAGAAAAAAAAGTAAAGAAAAATTAGAAGAGATAAAGGAAATAAGATTAAGGAGTATCAGTTATTGGGATCCATAAAGAACGAAGAACTGAGAGCACCAAGAGTTGGGTTGCCATGAAATTTGGATGGAAGTTCATTCCAAAGCCTTCCACGTTCCACCCGCCAATTTCAAGGAATGAAAGAAGTGCTTAGTTTTATAGTGCACCTGCACTAGCGTTGTCTTCCTGGTGGAGCGACCGACAACAAATAGATTTTCTAACTAAGATGGGCAAATGAATTTTTCAGAATTTAATAGCTTATAAATAATCACACAACACCGCCAAGAGTAAAATTTAGAAAGATCTGTGTTTAAAATGAGTTTTTTATCCTGGTCCGAAAGAAATATACATTCGCCTCGCAATTTAAATATAAGAAAAGCCAAATTTTTGTCTCAGGGGTTAGATCAACTGCCCAGAAAGCATGTTGATGCTCGGGTTCGACTCCTCTAACAAGCAATATAAAATTATTTCTACTAAAATCTTTGAAATTTTGACCTTAAATTTAGAATCTTTCTTAATAATATATTCTGGTTTCAGCTATCTATGGTAGTTGATTTTTGAAAGAAATTTACCATCTAATTTTCAAAAAAAGATACTTAATTCGTTCGATTTAAAAATAAATATTGTTTAAAACAAGTGAATATTCAGTTAATAAATATGCTATTATTTACCTGGAAGCCATAAATTTTTCGAATTGCATAGATGGGTTCGGAACTGCCAAGTATTAAAAAATTCTAGCTATCGAGCCATGAAAATATCTATTAGTATTTCAAATTAAGTTCTTGATTGTTTTTATGATAATTATGAAGTTGAGAGTCCTAGGTATCAACACCTCCCTAAAAAATATAAATGTATACATTAGTATTATTTTTATTAATTTGTTATACTAAATGTTCGAATATTGGTTTCTAAAAGATCTCTGTAGTTTTTTAGCATCGAAATTGTAATATCTGCGAGTTTATTATAACTTGATGGAGCTTTATGAAATATTTAATAATAAAAAAAGCTTCTCGAAGTGAGACGTTTTAATAAATTAATCTTCGATATAATTATTAGATTAATCAAGTTTTTATTTTTGAATTTGTTTATTTTATTCATTTATTTTTTACCAATATTAAAATAAAAACTGAATCTCACTAAAAACATAAATGTGAAATCAAATAAAAGCTGGCCAAGTGTGAGTGCGACTCGCATACAGAGAGTTCCCTAGCTTATACGATTTATAATTTTCAAAATACTTGAGATATCCCAATTTGTCTATTATTTATTGTTAATAAGAAGATAATGGATATATTTGTATAATATTTTCATTATTTTATGCTCAATGATTTGGAAATTTCGTAAGATACAAAATTCATGTAAAAATGGCTACTTTGATGCCCTCTAAGGGCCGGTTGTATGTTGCAAAGTAAATGCTTTTTACCACTAACCAAGGGTAGATGGTAAATGGAGGGACTGGGATGGCCAATCAGATGACAGGCACTGAAAGTTTACTTTGCGACATACAACCAGCCCTAAGACAATTGTTTTAAAGAGAATTTAATTTTTAAAAAGCCAGCTTAATGAGATATTTATTACAGGAATTCCCAAATTGTACCCAGCTATT
Organism: Forficula auricularia; assembly: GCA_024734495.1. Classification (NCBI taxonomy): domain Eukaryota; kingdom Metazoa; phylum Arthropoda; class Insecta; order Dermaptera; family Forficulidae; genus Forficula; species Forficula auricularia. Next base: position 25,018,310 of record JALMQS010000099.1, read on the forward strand.
TGGGGGGGGGGGGGGGGGCAGGACCAAGAGGGAGATGTAGATTACAAATAAATTAACTATAAGTAATTTAGAAAAACTAAATTAAATATAAGAAAGAAAATTAGTAATATCCATTTTCTTTTTATTAGTTAATTTTCAGTAAAAATTTATAGATTTTTTATTTAAATTACTTTGCGTCTAGGGGAGAGGGGGGCAGCTACCCTCTACTGTCCATACGCCTTGCTCACACACCCCATGAAAATACTTTTTGTTTTTTATTCTCAACTCCACAAAAAATTGAAGTTTGTATTTTTTTATTTTATGAGCCATATCAGGCGGCACAGCCGAGAAATCTAAATACAATTTGAACCAATTAAAAAAATAAATAAATAAATAAAAATCTTTAGGCTACATGTTTATATGCGGTGTAATTCTTTGGAATAAATTCATTCTCGAAGCTATTGCACAATATCTAACTATAAATTTATCAGATTGTGTAAGGATGATATCAGAAACCATAGAAAAAGAGAAAAGTTATAGAGAATCTGGATATGATCAGATGAAAACTCCTGCTATCTCTATCTTGAATGCAGTAGGTACAGAATTTCCTGCCGAAACCGAGTTAAAGCCACAAAAAAAGCGTTAATTTGACTATGAAGAAACTGCCCAGATGAACCCTTAACAGAGGAGAATAAATTTAAAATAAACTTGTTCAGTTATTAATTCAAGGGAACCGGGAAATTTTTTAAATAATTATATTTAATAGTCTGATAGTTAATTCTACATATCGAGAACTATTTAATTATTTTTGAAAAAATAAATGAGCACTCGACAGGTTCAGTTATATTCTGGAGATTACCCTTAAATCTCTGAATGAACGATACACGCTTCTGGAAACACATAGCAAAATTTTTTACGTTTTATATGACATTTTAAAACTCAAGGATAAAAATGACAAAACGCTAGAAAATTATTGTACTAGTCTCCAGTCAATACTTTCGGTCTAAAATGAATCAGATATAAATGCAAATGATCTTCAAGAAGAATTATATGATTTATCCCGAATGATACTATGTTCTATGACAAAATTGGATGTTTTAAATTATTTGTGCCAAAATTACTTAATTACTTTGTGTCCGAATACTGTTGTAGTTCTAAGAATTTTATTAACACTCCCTGTCTCTGTAGCTAGTGGGGAAAGAAATTTTTCAAAATTAAAATTAAAAAACACTACTTAAGAAGTTCAATAAGCTAAACAAAACTTAGAAATCTGTCTTTAATTTTTATTGAATCTACATTGGCTGCCACTTTAGACTACACATCCCTAATAATTAACGAATTTGGCAGAGTTAAAGTTAGAAGGGTAAAATGTATATTGTTGATAGTTGGGATCATTATTTTAAAGAACCTAGTATATATTTTCAAAATAAAAATAGTATTCGTACATTTTCTGTAGTTTTTTTTTTTTTTTTTTTTTAATCACAATAGAAGATTATTTTAAAGAAAAAACATTTAAGGGGCGGAATTTCTAAACTTGCATCATACAGAGAAAATCTACCACGCGGGCCTGACTACGCGGGCCTGACTAATAGTGTTCCGTTTTGGGTTAGTATGGTATGTATGTATGCCCCCAAGTAGTGTTAGCCCAGGGTCCTACAAATTCACTGTCCGCCCCAGGTCAACAGCAATCTGCGAGTTTGCATCTCGAATATAAGCGCGCATCTGAGCGGGTTGCATTTCTCCGCCTAAATGGCTGGCCTTACAAAAGGCCTGTTGGGATGTTGGTGCGCACTCGCACTGCTGAAGGGAATATGTCGAGAAGGGACGGAGCATAGATCAAAGATACATATCGTCGCCTTAGGGCCAGGTGTATGTCGGTTGGTAAACTCTTTTTAAACGTTGACAAAGGGTAAAACCTTATAATTCACCTTGTGCCTGAAGGGATGGCCAATCAGATGAAAGTGCCTGTCATCTGATTGGCCATCCCGCCGGCCACAAGGTGAATTATAAGGTTTTACCCTTTGTCAACGTTTAAAAAGAGTTTACCAACCGACATACAACTGGCCCTTAGAGTGTAAACTTGCTAACTCACAACAAGGAAATTTTACAGGGGAGAGAAAAAACAAATAAAATATAATATTGTTGTTATGGAAAGAAACTATTTTTCACATTTTTTTTCTACAACTTACGATCGTAAATTTAAGTAGCAGTTTTACTTGGACGATGCTGCATCTCTTTTTCTTTCGAACGGTAGTAATATGTCATATATGTTAAAAAATGGATTTAGCAGGTTTACACTCTAAAGCGACGATAGAGATTGGACTTGGTCGCCTGCCTGCCTGTTGCAGCCAGGCGTCCCCTACTTGAATCGTTTCGAGTATCTCTCTCTATACTTTTGGCAAAAAATAATAAGACCACGGACAAGCTATCGGTCTGTAACTACAGTGGGTGGCCAAATTATTATTATACTCATTTGAAGGCCAAAAAATTATACTCATTTGTTATATCTTTCATACGTTTTTAAGGGTTTAGATTACTAATAAACTCATAATATCGTTTCAATTGTTATCGTTATAGGTTTAATAGCTTAAGACAATATAAATTCAATAATACAAATACAATTTCCAATATTTAGTGAATCCCTCCTTTCGAGCAATCACATTTTGTATGCGCTGCTGCATGCTGGCAATGAGTTTTTTGCCTATTTCTTAAAGGGAAGGTGTATTGTACATTGTGACATGCTTTAATAATATTTTCTATCAAGTCCCTTTTGTTAGTAATTATTTTATTTTTGCAATTTTTTTTTTGGGCAGCCCATAATTATTTTCGGGTTGAGGTCTGTCGAAATGCCAGGCCAATCCAAAAGGGTTATTAGACTAGTAGATTTCTACTTGATTTTTTGAAAAGTTTAAATAAAATAAATTTATTTGATAAAAATCATTTGAGTATAATAATTTGGCCACCCACTGTACATGTATAATATAATACATACATACATAATTTTGATTTTCGGGCTTGATACACTTTGGTTCAATGACACCTCATTGTCTTGATAACAAGTTTTATTTAAAATCATTTAATTTGCTTCGAAAGAGCTGTCAAGTATGCTTTTGCAATTTTCCAGCCACTAGAAATAATTTTTCTTCTATGTAACTAAATTATGTTTTGTATCATGATAATTTCCGTGGATTACATTTTTTTAATAGATGAGATGCTGCTGATTTCATTCAGAAATATAATCCTAAAAATCTGAAAAAATAGAAATTAAATTAATGTAAGTAGTATTTTGCGGTACTTTAATTTTTTCACAAGAGGGTGTTTTCTATACAGTCAAATCTCCTTATTCGCTTGGGGTACGTTCCGTAAATATGCCTCGAATACAGAAACCGTGAATTCGGAATGGTAATTTGATGGGATTATAGGGGATGCATTCCAAGGTTACAAAATTAAAAGAAAAAATATCATAAATGTATCACTCGCGCATATAAAATTTTTTTTTTTATCAGGAATAGCAGGGAATTGGACTAAATAATCAAAGTGAAATTGTTTTTTGACAAAGAGTGATTGAATGGGGCACTGAGGAAGTCAAAATAAATTGACGAAATATCTGGCCCATTTAATAAAAGCGCTTTGAATATTTAGTCCAGTTCCCTGCTATTTCAGATACAAAAATATAATAAATATTATTTACATAGTTACTTTACGCGAATAGGCCCAAGGGACCGCGTGATGTTGAACAAATTTGCCTCCAGAGGGAACGATCTTTAGTCTTCTCTTTCCAGTTCTCCCACTCTTCAATCGCTCCCAGATCGTTCCTGACTCCGTCCATCCATCTCATCCTTCCGTCGTCCCAGAGGTCTTCTCCCAGTTGGTTTGTAATCGTAAGCCACCCTTGGCCAGCGTGTGGTGTCCATTAGAGGCACTGGAGTCACCAACTCTTAATTGTCCCCAAAATATTAGTCTCTGGGTATAGATCCTCAAGCTCTCTGTTGTACCAGTATAGCGTACGGGTCCGAAGATCTTCCTCAAGACTTTCCTTTCAAACATCAGAACCCTATTACATTCCTTCACCTTAATGCTCCATGTAAGACATCCATAAAAAACGACGGGTTGTATTAGGGTCTTATAAATAGGAATCTTGAGGTCCACTGATAGCCTGCGAGATTTTAATAGGTGGCTCAACCCATAGTACCATGGGTTTCTTGCCTGCAGGCGTGCGTTGATCTCCATGTCCCCAGACCCAGTGTCAGAGAATGGTGAGATGAGGTATTTAAATTCTGTGACTTGCATGTAACTTTTTTCATGGGGTTCATGTCTGGGTGTTATACACAAAGGGTCTCGCCTTAAGACTAAGTATTCTGTTAGAATATCTAGACAGAATATTAGAATATCATAAATATTATCAAAATAAAAGCAATTTAATAAGAGATTTTTTAACAATAATTATTATTATTATCAGGCTTAGGCAATGATTAAAAAAATTTAGTGATTTTTTCTTGTTTTGCCAATTTTAAAAGATCTTTTAATTCGGATTGATACTAAGCTATGACATCAATAATTTGCCTTTTAAAAACAAGACTTCTTTCCATGGGCGAATCAATTTTTATAAAGAAATCACAAAACTCATTTGCAATCCGTAAACCTTCACTCAGGTTTTTAAGTTTAATGTGACTTTTTCAGTGCTCCTTAAAGTTTCCTCTTCAAAGGAATGGGGATTTAACATTTCTTTCAAGTCGGTTTCAGTAATCTTGCGATTTAAGCAACTCTTGAATGTCACTTGATTCTATTTGTTCAACGCCATCTCGTTCTATTTCATTCGCAACTTGTTTATGTTTGAATTTGCACGGATTCTTTCAACATTATCGACAGTTAGATCATTGTTTACAAATACTTTGAGACCTACTCGTTTGTTTTGATAGTTAACTGGTAAATAAATATATATTATTCTAAAAATACAATATGTATCATTAGTTTCGGATACAAGAATAAAGAAATTTTTAGCCGCAAATAGAAGAAGTGGTCGCAATTTTTTAATCGGCGAATAACGGAACCGTTAATAAGAAGCTTTGGCTGTATTTATTTTCTTTTTTTGTAACTTAAAACTTATAAATGTGCCGAATTTCAAGTTCATAAGTCAACTAAAAAACCCTATAGGTTTGAGTCAGTCAATGAGTGAGTAAAATTTGTGATTATCTGGGACATCTACCTCGGAAATGATTTGAGATTCAAGTTTGAAATTATACATGGTAAAAATGAAATAATTCTTAAGAACATATGAATTTCATTTTAATAACATAATGAAAAACGTAGTTATGAAGGTGGGCAATAAGCACCAAGTTTGTTCGTATAAATAAGGCAACAGCCCAGACACTAGTGTATCTTTAAAAGTTTTAATTTATTTATACATTGAAATTTTTACCTGATTTCAACCTTCCCCTTTTCTTCAAGTTATCATTTTCTAAATCTTTTTTTTTTCTTTTTTATGATGTGTAGATAATTTTTTTTTGATTATTTTGAATCCATTCTTATAAAGCCATTTTCCCTCAAATAACATTTTCTTTTGACTCAGTATTTTCCTATGAAATAAAATTGCTATTATATTTATTTAAATAAATTTAGTTATAAAATTTAATATAATGAACACCAGTGGAGTAGCCAGAAAATTTTCATGGGGGAGGGGGGGAGAGTCAGCATACAAAGCAAAATATTTATTTTTAGAAAAGAACATAATTCTTGATTAAACATATGAAATATCTTTAATTAGGCCGTTACTCATCCCATGAGCCCTGCCCTTGGGGGGGGAGTTCTCACCCCCCCCCCCCCCCCGTGGCTACGCCCCTGATGTATACTATTGCAATATTGAAACTCTAACACAAACCATTTCCTACTGCTGTCCACCTACTTTGGCTGACCTAGTGGCGTAGCGAGGGCTGGGGCAAGGGGGTCTATTATGTCCCGGGCGTCACTCGCAGAGGGGCGCTTCAAATGGTCTCCAAGACATTTTAAACTAGATTTTTTGTCTCAAATTTAAAGCCTAACCTGAGCCAGTATCCATATTTATCCCGAAATAAGCTGACGTGCTCTGATGTGGTCATCCACTTGACTTTACCATACAACCTGGCCCCTAAAATTATTTATAATCATGTAGGGGGGGGGGGTTAGTTTTTCCATTTTTATACTTCTGGTGTCGCACTGATTATGTATACAAAATTTGGTTGTTTGGTAATCATCATTGAGTATACAGTCCTAAGACTGGTTTGATGCAACAATCCGTCTCCACTCGACTCTGTCCTCCGCCAGCTGTTTAACCTCTCTAAATGTCTGGCATCCCATATCCCCAATTATTTGGTTGAAATATTCTAATCTGGGTCTTCCCCTTCCCTTTTTCTTTCCCACCTCCCCCTCCAAGATATCCCTAAGCAGTCCCCCATGTCTCAGTGTGTGCCCCATCATCTGACCTCTTCTCTTCTTCAGACTCTTCCACAAGGTTCTTCTTTCTCCGATTCTTCCAAGAACTTCTTCATTTGTAATTTTATCCATCCATTTGATATTCATCATTCTTCTGTAGCACCACATTTCGAAAGCCTCCAATCTCTTTCTCTCCGCTTTTCCAATTGTCCAGGTTTCACACCCGTACATGGCTATGCTCCATACATATGTCTTCAATAGCAACTTCCTGTTTGCTAAGCTGATTGAGGAGGAGCATAGTAGTTTTTGTTTTGAATTAAACCCCATTTTTGCTTGGGCAATTCTTGATTTAATTTCGTTTTTGCTCCTCCCATCCCATGTTATTTTACTTCCTAGGTAGCGGAATTCCTTAACTCCTTCTACGTTTTCTTGGTTAATTTTGATGCATTCCTGTCTCGTTTGTTCTTTTTTTGTACATACTAGGACCTTGGTTTTATTCTTGTTTATTTTCATTTTGATTTCTTCTATTAGGATTTGGTTAATTCCATTCAAGGCGTCCTCTAATTCTTTTTTATTGCTTCCTAGAAGGGCAATGTCATCGGCAAATCTTAACATAGCGATCTTTTGACCTTGGATTTCTATACCTGTATCAATTTTGTCTTTGAATTCTTTAATCGCTTCTTCTATGTATAAGTTGAAAATCATGGGTGACAGCACACATCCTTGTCTTACACCTTTTTTGATTTTGGCTTCTCTTTGTTCATCACCAATATTTATAATTGCCGTCTGGTTTTGATATAGATTGTAGATTAGTCTTCTCTCTCTGAATTTTATTCCCGCCTGTTTTAATATTTTAAACATAATTTCCCAATTGACGTTATCGAATGCTTTTTCTAGGTCTATGAATCCGATGTAGACAGATTCTTCCCTGATAAAAGCCCTTTCTATTATTAGTCTAAGAGAGAGAATTGCTTCTCGGGTGCCTCTGTTTCTTCTAAAGCCGAACTGGTCTTCCCCCAGATTTTCTTCAACTCTTTGTTCTATTCTTCTTTGGATTATTTTGGTTAGGATTTTGGAGGCATGTGAGGTTAGGCTAATGGTCCTGAAATTTTCACATTTATCCGCGCCTGTCTTTTTGGGAAGTGTGACTATTTTGTTTTTTTCGAAATCTTTTGGGATGATTCCCAATTTATAGATTTTGCTAATTAGTTCAAAAAGTTTGTCACGTGCCTTTTCTCCAGAGTTCTTTAGGATTTCAGCTTGTATATTGTCTATTCCGGGTGCTCTATTATTTTTTAGTTCCTTCAAAGCTGTCTCGAATTCTGACCTGAGTATGGGGTCTCCTAATTCGTTTTCGTCCACTGATTCTTCTTCTTCTATTGGGTTCATTGTTTTTTCTTCTCCATAGAGTTCTTCTAGGTGTTCCTTCCATCTATTTGCCTGTTCGTTTTCGTTTAGAATAATGTGGCCTCCTTTATCTCTTATGTTCTTGCTTTTTGGCTTGTCTTCTTGGAAATTTCTTTTTATTGCCCTATAGGCTACATCAACTTTTCCCAATACTAGATTTTCGTTGACTTCTTTACATTTTTCTTGAATCATTTTTTCTTTTGCTTTTCTACATTTTCTTATAACATTCCATCTTAATTTTTTATATGTTTCTTTCCCTTCTTCGTCTTTTCTGTTCTTAAATTTTCTTCGTTCGTCAATCAGTTGCAGTATTTCGTCTGTTACCCATAGCTTTTTAATTTCGTTTTTCTTTGATTGAAGGACTTCGTTGGCTGTTTCGGTCAGGCTTGATTTCATGTCATTCCATTCTTGTTCGATTTCATCTTCTTTATTATTTGTGTGTGTTTTTTCTTCCAGTTTCTTATTCATTACGTTTTCGAAGAGTTTTTGGGTTTCCTTATTTTTTAATTTAGATATATCCCAGTTTTTTCGCGACCGCCCCTTTTTTATTAGTTTTTTAAATTTTAGTTGGCATTTCATCGCAATTAGATTGTGATCACTAGATATATCAGCCCCAGGATAACTTTTGCAGTCCTTTAATTGATTTCTGAATCTTTGCCTGACTAATATGTAATCTATTTGAAATCTCCCCTTGTCTAACGGCATTTTCCACGTGTAGATCCTTCTTGGATGGTGTTGGAAGAGTGTGTTTGCTACTACTAAACTGTGCTTACTGCAAAATTCAATTAATCTTTCGCCCCTTTCACTCCTATTTCCTAGACCGTGTTCGCCCACCACTTTTCCTTCTTTGCCTTTTCCTACTCTTGCATTCCAATCCCCCATAATTATTAAATTTTCATCCCCTTTAACGCGCTTCATCAGGTTTTCAATTTGTTCGTACATTTCTTCTATATCTTGGTCCTCATATGATGTAGTAGGCATGTATACCTGGATTATCACAGTATCTTTCGGTTTCGAATCCACTGTAATCATAACAATCCTTTCGCTTACCTGTAGATAATTCTTTACCCTTTGCCCTATTTTTTTATTCATAATAATGCCCACTCCTGCCCTCCCATTCTGCCCCCCCCGTGTGAATGATTCTATGGCTGTTTTCGAACCAAAAATCTCCCTCTTCTGGATATGTTTGGTAAATGGCCAAGATTTTCATTTTTTGACCCCCCCCCCCCCATTTTGGGCGGTTAGTTTTTGTATTTTTAGAATTCTGGGGGTCTAGTGATTACGTATACAAAATTTGGTTGAGTTTGCTCAAAAGGCCTAGATTTTTAATTTGTAACCCCCCTCTAATACACCAAAATCTAATCAGCTCTTAATCTCAATGGACCAAAACTACGTGTGAAATTTGGTTTCGATATTCACACTAGTTTTTAACCGACTTCAAAAAAGGAGGAGGTTCTCTATTCGACTGAATTTTTTTTTTTTTTTTGTGCCTATGTTACCTCATATCTCCGCCACTTGTCAACCGATTTTTAAATTTTTTTTTGCATTGGGTCCAGTCTAGCTTTCGATTGGTCCCATTTTTTTTTCGATTTTTTTTCATAGGTATTAGACCTTTTTTATTAGGTTTGTTTAGACCTATTTTCTTTGTTTATGAACCGATTTCGATGGGTTTTTTTATCCGAAAGGGGGTGTCTTAGGGATGGTGTCATATTAATTTGGTCAAGTTCTGATGATATGATCACTATTAATAACATCACTAAAAAGAGAAAAATAAAAATAATTTTTAAGAAAAAAATAAAAACCGACTTCAAAAAATTAAATGCAACAAATAAAATACACTAAAAGGTATAAAATAATTATTATCTTATTTAGTTACAACTAAACGACGAAATATTAACATGAAATTACTTTTTTAAGTCGGTGCCAAACATATACCTTTTATGAATCGCACTCGACGGATCTTACTTAGTACGTTTGGCGGGTTCGCTCGCTTATAGGTATAGTTTGTTTGGTACCGACTTCAAAAAGTAATTTCATGTTAATATTTCGTCGTTTAGTTGTAACTAAATAAGATAATAATTATTTTATACCTTTTAGTGTATTTTATTTGTTGCATTTAATTTTTTGAAGTCGGTTTTTATTTTTTTCTTAAAAATTATTTTTTTGAGCTAGCTTGTCCACAAAAATTCGGTAACGCACTGACTAACTTACAACCAGACAACCAGGCTAACTAATAGACATTTTGACAAAACAATTATTATCTCGAAAAATATAATTTTTTCGATGCTCACTTATTAGAGCTTATTTGTAGAGCGAAATCTCATCATTTCGCTCAATTTTTTTAATCAAATTACTTTCAGGTGTTTTTGAGATATTTCGAAAAAATGAAGGAAAAAAACACTTTTTTCATGCACGATTACAATACTTGACCATACCCTGTATGGTAAAGTAAAAACAGTACAGAATTTTGTAGAAGCATAGTGTGGTTACTATTTGTAATAAATTATAGATATTTTAAGGAAGGTATTAAATTTGTAAATTCTATATATTATATTATTATATGTGTTTCTGGAGAGGGATGAGAATAAAGTTTCGTGCCCCGGGCGTTAGTTATGTTCGCTACGCCATTGGGCCATTTAATTTGCTTCCAATTATAATTGTCGTCTAAATAGAAATAATTACGTAAAAACTTTCGAAATGAGGAATTTGAAGCCCAAGAGAGAAAATTTTTATTTATTTTACTTCGAGAGCTTCACATATATGTCTCTCTTGGGCTTCAAATTCGAAATACCTCATTTAGGAAGTTTTTACATATTAATTGCCATTTCAAGCAATAATTATTGAGAAATGATTATGGCTAATTCTGCTTGTGATGAGAAAAAATGACAAGTCTTTTACATCAATATTAAGGAAAAGATTTCAGAAATAAATGAAGTTGAATTTTAAAAAGCCATGGTTGAAAAGTTTCTTTACTTAAACGAAACGTCGTGGGGTGTCGATCCAAGATCTAGAACTAAAGAACCATCAAGTTATCTTTTACAAATGTTCAAATCACTTAAAACGTTTTTATTCTCTTGATAGTTTTGCACTTCATGGTTTCCTAGGATATATTCGGTTTGGATAGATGAGATGCTTGTAGATCACATCCAGAATATCTTGCCTATAAATGAATGAAAAAATAGATATTAAATGATTAAACTAACATTAATTGTGATGATGCTGGACCGATGAGTTTATTTTATTAATCCACTTGATGCTCTTTTACTCGAAACTCAGGATGGACTGTGAGTATAAAAATAAATAAATAGATTATTTTTATAAGAGGTTTTTATTAATTTTAGGTTTACAATGCTGACCAATTTACACATCTTTTTAAGATTCTGATGAAGGCAAAGAAATCCGAAATGATGATACTCACCGTCCATCCTGAGTTTCGACCAAGTAAAAAAGCATTAAGTGGATTAATATATTAAACTAACGTCCTTCAGATGGAAAAATGGAGTTATATAATATGTTTTTTAAACAAGAAAACAATTTTTCACCAATTTAGTTGTTAAATCTATGCTCATATATTGATATGATTGCAAATGTGGACCATCAAAGTGTATTTATTTATTTATGGCCTCATCTCCCGTGTTTGCCTGTTTTTCCATCTATTGAAAAAAAAATCGAGATTAATATTATAGCAATACTTTAAAAAATTTCGAAATTACACATTTATTACTATTTAAGATGAAAGCAAGTTTCTTAAAAAGGGAAAAGTTCAATTACTGAATGTTCAAACGGTTGTTATTTATATAAGAAAAAATTAGTTCTAAAAAAATAATAAAATTCTCAATTTTTCACCAAGTTTTGTTGATTTGATCCCCTTAATAATAACCAGACTAAGCAAAATATTTAAGTTATAATTTCAATAGAATATATTTTTTCTATAGACTTCTAAGACAATTCCGTAAATTAAAACTTGTCTTTCTAGCTAGATTAAATAACATATACTCCTACAACATGTCTAGTGCGCTTTGAAAAATAATCACATGAACCGAAACGTTGTTTATTTAAAAATTTTAATTTTAGGACTTGATACACTTTGGTTCTAAAGACACCTCATTATCTTACTAACAAGTTTTATTCAAAAAAATCGATATCACATCATTTAATTTGCTTCCACTTCTCTGAAGGGGCTGTCAAATATTGGCTTGCGATTTTCCAACCACTGGAAATAATTTTCTTTTATGTAACTATTATGGTTTGAACTTTGATGTTTGATAATTTCCGTGGATTATATTTTTTAATAGATAAGATGCCAGCTGATTTCGTTCAGAAATATAATACATAGGACAAATATATAATCCTAAAAATCCGAAAAAATAGAAATTAAATTAAAATGATTGCAATGTAAACTATCACTGACTTAACCCTAGTAGATATTGAATATTTAGTTACTTATTTTATACTTAATATGTTTAATTAAAGTCAAATATATTAGCTATTTTTGATCATGAAAATTAGCTTTCAATAAATATTGATAAACATTTTTAAAATATGAAGGGCAGGTCCGCCTAGTTGGGAGAACAAACTCCCATGGACATGGTTTGAATTTTTTTTTAATTCAGTAAACAATTTACTCATTCATAAAAAAAATCAAACGAACTTAGTTATAATATAAGTTAATATAGCTATAATATAAGTAATATTATTAGACTTTAATGATTTTTAGATTTTATAATTCAGCAGTCAATATTAAAGTTATATCATAATGATATATCGGAGAGTAAGTATAACTACTTTCTTTTAAATTATGGAAAAGAACTAATTTCATAAGATGTAGTTGAGATTTTTATATTCACATTTATATATTTTATGTAAGGAAGTTTATTTTAAAGTTTTCCAATATAACCATATAAATTATACAAACATTTATCATTTATTAAGTGGGCCCACTCACGTTTGACATCGGTTTGTGAACTCCTGAAGATTGGCTTATACCCCTAAATATATATAGAGTCGTGCTAAACAAGCATCTGATCTTTTATTTTCGTGAAACCTACCTGGTATTTTATATTTTAAAAAGTTTCTAAAAACTTTTTCAAAATTTTCTTTACAATAAGAAAGAAACATTCCAGAATCAAAATATTTCAAGTCTTTAATATTTAACATTAAACTAGTCTTTCTATAGCTAAACTTGTTTCTACAATAGTTGTTAATTTTTCAATATTTTGATTTTTGGACTTAATATGTACAGATTGGAATTTGAAAGCCTTACCATACTTTCAGGATTTATTTTAAACACCGATCGAAATTAAAATCTTTTTTTTGTTTCCTCATCAGTCTTGTGCTTTTCAAACCATTGGAAATATTTTTTTTCTTCTGTTGTAACTAACTATTAGGTATAAAATGTACGTTGATAATTTCGTGGATATATTCGTTTTTTATAGCTGTGGTGCCAGCTGATTTCTTTCAGAAATAAACCTGAAAAAATAGGAATTAAATTAATAAAACTTTTTCGATAATTTATATAGGGGAAGGTATATGAAAAAATAGAAATTAAATCAATATTTCCTTGATAAAATTTATTTTGATAAGTCAGATGCGGTACGGTTCTATGGAGGTATCGGTTACCATAGTTAAGATCAGTGGTGGCCAACCTTTTATATGGCATTCTTCAAGTTTTTCACATAAGTGTCCATTAGGGTAGACCTTATTTTGAGTATTTTCTAATTTTTACGCTGACAGAGGCTCATATGGTTCGAAATAAATAATAAATAATCTTAATTTTAGCCTGTGCAGCACAACTTTCCCATCTAAATGTTTTAAATTTTTTATTCCGGGCAAAAAAATTGAAACTCTGTAGACTTTATCCTTATAATAGTAGCTATCCCTAAGAATTTTTACAGGTTTTTAGCTATTATAATTTTGGAGTCTATAACTTACTAACACTAAGATATAGCAGTATTTTTTCTAGCTCTAACTCCAAAATTATATTAACTAAAAATCTATAAAAATTCTGAATGATAGCAACTATTATAAGGATAAAGTCTACAAAGTTTAAAAATTTTTGAACCATTGTTTTGGCCGGAATAAAAAATTGATATTTCAATGCCAAAAATCCCATGTTATTTAGATGAGAAACTTGCATCGCTGTGTGGCACATAGTCCAGTCAAATTGTGTTTTTATCAGGAAAGTTTTGGGGTAGTTCTGATTTTTTGAATATACCTATATGTTTTTTGGGGCGCTGAATCCAAATCTGAGGTCTCCGACCAAAATTTATTTCATACTCTTAGATTTATAGATATACAGCATTTTCCATGACACTTTTGAGGATTCGGATCATATCCTGTCATGGAAAATGCTAGATATCTATAAGTGTAAGAGTTTTATCAAAAAAGTGGTACATGTAAACGTTCAAGTAAATAAAATTTCCTAGAGAATGAGACAGGAATCAAGTTTCTAGAATGAGTAGTTTTCATTTTATGAAAGAAAAACTGCGATTTTTTTGAAAAAATTGCAGTTTTTCAAAACTTCTACCTCATTGCACATACACGGATTACCATTATTCAATTAAGATGAAACTTTAATTGAATTGTTAGAGTGATCTTTGTCGGAAACGTACTCCATGGTCAAAATGGAAAAAAATCGATAAACGTGAGTGTTTTTGGGGCTGTTGAGGTTAAAACTTGGATTTTGCGCTTGAGTCCGAACGGTAGCTCAGAGAAAAAACCTAAATAATGAAATTTGTAGAAAATTTTATGAACTTTCATTTTGAAAATAAAAATTATTTACGAAAAGTTGATAGTTTCCGAGTTATAAGCAGAAAACCGCCAAAAAATGGATGCATTTTCTCCAAAGTTGCGTCACGAAATTTCGGTGGGAGACCTCAGATTTGGATTCAGCGCCACAAAAAACATATATATGCAAAAAATCTGAACTACTCCAACATTTTACCCATAGGGGCCCATTTGATCAAAATTTGAATGGTCTAACAGGTTAAATTGAAATAGAGACATGAAACTTGGGAGATATTTTTTTTTTATTATTTATTTCGAACCATATGAGTATCTATCAGCGTAAAAATTCGAAAATAACAAAAATAAGGACCACCCTAATGCACCATAGCATGGCTACCCCTGGATTAGATAATAAATACGCTGGCCTTCTGGCTCCCAAATTTTCACCTATAGAACTTTTCACAGGCTCTGTTCTATAAAGATCTAGGTTTGATTAGATATAAAAAAAATTTGGTTCTATGTTTCTATGTGACCTAACAGACCCTGGACTATATTTTTATCATTTTAATAATTATCCTTAATAGGTTTCGATAAAAACCAATAAACTAATAAATACATAAGAATGTATAATGTCTGTAATTTTTACTTTACCATACAGGGTATGGTCAAGTATTGTAATCGTGCATGAAAAAAAGTGGTTTTTTCCTTCTTTTTATCAAAATATCTCAAAAACGGCTGAAACAATTTTGATTAAAAAAATTGAGCGAAACCATGGCATTTCGCTCTACAACAAAGCTCTGATAAGTAACCATCGAAAAAAATAGAATCTAGGCCATTTGAGCAAACTCAACCAAATTTTGTATACATAATCAGTGGACCCCCAGAAGTCTAAAAATGCAAAAACTAACCGGCCAAAATGGGGAGGGGGGTAGGGTCAAAAAATGAAAATCTTGACCATTTACCAAACTCAACCATATTTTGTATACATATTCAGTGGCCCCCCAGAAGTCTAAAAATGCAAAAACTATCCCCCCTCCCCTACATGATTATAAATAATTTTATTAAATATTAAATAAGTGAGGGGCCAGGTTGTATGGTAAAGTCAAGTGGATGGCCACATCAGAACACGTCAGCTTATTAATTTTTAGTTATAATCAGAGTTACTTACTAGGATAAACCTCTTCTCTGAAGGCTAATTTTACCTTTTTATTAGAAGTTCATAGGTTGGAAAATATATCATTGCATAATTAGCCTTATTAGAAATAATTATATTATGATTTGATTAGTTCATATGTTGATGACACTGAAAAATAGGCAATTTTAAAATTAACATGAGAATATAGGAGTGTCTTTCCCAAGTCAGATGTCAAAGTGGCTGTTGGCTTAAGAAGGCAACCCGCTCTACACCAAATTCTAAAAGGCGCGATTCATATAAAAATATTAGAATAAAAAGAAATAATTTTTTTTTAATTCTTAAATTTACCTACGTTAGTTAATATACGTATGTTAGTTAGTCCGTAAATATACTTGGGCTTGAGACTTGGGCTGAATCCCAGCTTGCGATTCAGCCTTTAAAAAAAGACCAAAATAATTATAAATAAGAAAGAAATCGATCTTATTTTATCGATTTCATCTATCTGAAGGTTCACCCTATGTTTATAATATAAGAAAATAGCATTTTGATTAAGAATTTTGTATTTTAAAAGAAATTGTATGAAAAGATTCAATTTCTTCTCTCCGGGAGCGAATCAACTAGAAATGGCAAACAGTTTTATTTTTTTTTCTCATTACTTATTTAATCAAATTTATTGAAATTTCATATCTCTATGTTATTTCATTTTATCTTTTATAGAAAATAATTTTTATTAGAAAATTTGCATTTTCAAGGGTAGTTTATTTGAAGTGCAATTTGAAAAAACGCTAATAACTCCTTTAAAATAGATTTTAAAAATATGAAATTAATAGATATTATAAAACAAATAATTATTAATAATTATGTTCCATTTTAAACAAAATTGATTCAGTACTTTTTGAGAAAATGGTCAAATCCATCTGAACCGTCAAAATAATAGACAATTTCAAAAATAATTCCATGTCACAAGTCAAGATTTCGTTTCATATGGAATTTCCATATTTTTTTCCAAGCCTATTTTTAGGAAGAAAAACATTGTTTTTTAGACAGTTTTCAGGGCTTTTGAACATTTTCTCAAAAAGTACTGTATTAATTTTGTTCAAAATTAAATTTAATTATTAATAATTAATTGTTTTATAATATCTATTAATTTCATATTTTTAAAAATTATTTTATAGGAGTTATTAGCGTTTTTTCAAAATACACTTCAAATAAACTACTCTTGAAAATGCAAATACAAAAATAATTATCTAAAAAAATAAAATGAAATAACACACTGATGTGAAATTTCAATAGATTTGATTAAATATTTAATGAGAAAAAAAATAAAACTTTTTGGTATTTCTAGCCGAATTGCTGCTGGAGCGAAGAACCGAGATGTTTTCATTAAATTTCAATCAAACTACAAAATTCTTAATTTTATTATATTAGAATGATACTGTCAACATTCAGATAGATGAAATCGATAAAATAAGATCGTTTTCTTTTGGTCTGTTCTATGGTTAAGATGTGATCCAACCCTCTCGCATCAGAAACACATTATTTGTTTTTTATTCATCAAGTCTGTTCTCTTTTTGAATATCTTTTAACATATTGAAATGTAATATATTAAAATATATGATAATGTGTAATAAATAAATTAATAATGAACGTGTCTTCAAAAATATAATCCAATTTTAAAATTAGGTATCTTCCTTCTTGTTCCGAGCTGCTGGTCTCTTGTGAGTCCAAATTATTGGCCATAATGATCTTCTTTAGGCGGATCTTTTGCCTGTCATTTACACAAGTTGAAAAATTTATTTTTCGAGCCATCGAGGTATTTCCCATTGACTGAAATAAACCCAGTGAAATTTAATTTAAAATATCACTTAACTCAATTTTTTAGTTACTGATACTGATGAAAAATTTACCATATTTTCCACTTATTAATGAGTTTTGAAAAAAAAAAAATTATTTTTATTTTTATTTTACAATCAATACAAATAGTAATCTTCTCTATCTCTTAATTGATATTTTGTATTGAATAAAATCCTAAGAAAATCGTAAAAGGACTAATAGATCGAGGAGAATGGTCTTCAAATGGAATTAAAAATTTAGGAGTAGTATCACTTCCGAAATTAGGCCCACCCATTTTCACAAAAGAGAATAAAATCTGTCATTTTATTTATTTTATATATTTTTTTTGAAAAAGTTATTAATCCAAATTTGTTTCTCTCTAACATTATAAGCTCTCCAATTCGAAACAATGTTTTGAACTTTCTCTCTCTCTCTAACTCTGTTTTTCTATAGATATAGAGGAATAGATCAAATAAGGAATGTGAAAGCAAAAAAAATATCGCTAGTCGCTTTGAAATGTTATATTGGTATTCGCGTTGCAATTCAATACAGAAGAACATAAACAACATAAACACCAGCCGTGCTTTCCAATCGCAATGTTCATGTGGCCAATAAAAAATATTTCCTTCACCCCTCAAATTTTATTTCACTTTTTTTGTAAATTGTTATGATAATATTTTCACGAAAATATGTCAACCACCGAGGTTAATTTATTTTTTCTCTACAGCCTGTGTATAAAAAAAAATAAAAAATTATATAATATAAGCTAGGTGTTTTTTCGGACTGAACTAATTAATTATAAACATGTACATTCAAAGACTGACTTATAAAAGTAAAATTGTTTAAAATATTTTTATTTTAAAGGATATTGGTTTGAAATTTCGAGGGGTATTATATTTTAAAATAGTTTTTAATGATAACAAAAAAATAATTCTCACTGTCAATTTAGTCACATACCTATTAAATTTTAATATATATTTATATTTGTAATATATCTAATTTTTTGGAGATTATTTCTAAATAAAAATAACTTATCGCATACTGTAGAATAATCTGAACGCACCCCCAAAGTAAAGTTTTTATTCGCCGAATTCAGTCGTTTTCTAGGGATAAAGGCTCCTAAAAGTTGTCAAAAAATACTGTAAAATAAAGTAATTTCAGAATAGTTAAATTTAATTTCAACACTAATAATGTCAAAACGTACTATTTTCTACGAAAGCCAGGACGATAGTTCAGTAGCGAAGAGGTGGCAGAACAACCTCAATTTATGTTTGATATAATTTAAAGTAATTTTAGATCTTCAATTTTGACGAATAGTAAGAATTTACACCTTTGTGAAATTACATCCGAAAAGGCACAATCAAAGTAGCGACCCTCTATATAATATCTCAAACAAACTTAGTCACAAATCATAAGCAATATTTCTTTTATTTGTGAAACCTACATAGTAATTTATATATACATATATATATATATATATATTATATATATATATATTTATTTATTTATTTTAATATAAAATTCAGTCAAGAATTTTTATATATTAATTGTAATATTATTATTATATTATCTTATACCAGCTGCGAAATCGGGCATCTTGTTGTCCAAGGGCCCCTGGACTCCGTAGTGGGTTTTAAATTTCTTAATTTTAATAAATTTTATTTGTCATGAACTATTAGTGGGTTTTAAAATTAAAAAAATCACGTCGGCATCGTGACGCAAGTCGATTATTATTATCTTAAATTATAATTTACACTTGCTTGAAAAGACGAGTATCTTAATAAAATAAGCTGACGTGTTCTGATGTGGCCATCCACTTGACTTTACCATACAACCTGACCTCACTTATATTTAATATTTAACAAAATTATTTATAATCATGTAGGGGAGGGGTGTTAGTTTTTGCATTTTTAGACTCCTGGGGACCCACTGATTATGTATACAAAATTTGGTTGAGTTTGGTAAATGGCCAAGATTTTCATTTTTTGACCCCCTCCCCTTTTTGGGCGGTTAGTTTTTGCAATTTTAGACTCTTGGGGTCCCACTGATTATGTATACAAAATTTGGTTGAGTTTGCTCAAATGGCCTAGATTTTTAATTTTTAACCCCCCCCCCTCCAACCCCTTAATTTTGGGTCGATATGCACCAAAATCTAATCAGCTCTTAATCTCAATGGACAAAAACTAGGTGTGAAATTTGGTTTCGATATTCACACTAGTTTCTAAGCTAGCTCGTCCACAAAAATTTGGTAACGCACAGACTAACCAGACAACCTGACAGACTAACTAATAGACATTTTTGACAAAACAATTGTTATCTCAAAAAATATAATTTTTTCGATGTTCACTTATTAGAGCTTTTTTGTAGACCGAAATGCCATAGTTTCAATTTTTTTAATCAAAATACTTTTACCCGTTTTTGAGATATTTCGGAAAAAAGAAAGAAAAAACCAATTTTTTCATGCACGATCACAATACTTGACCATACCCTGTATGGTAAAGTAAAAAGTCTTATGAAAATTTCTTTAGAATCACAATTAATTCCTTCTTTTTTGAAGGACCATACTAGACTGGAGTTCCACGGATCATCATTGATAAATGTTATAGCCTATTCGATTCAGACGAAGATGACAAGAATTTACGATGATTTTCTAGACTAACTAGTAGTTGAGATATCTACAAAAAAATTATAACGAGCCAAAGGATTAAGAAATAATTTTTTTTTTCAATTTTAATTAACTCCTCTAATGAATTTCTTCTTTCTTGTGCTGATCATTATGAAAACCGTGAGTTATAAAGTGAGCTCGGCAAGTGAATTACGTAATGTGCAGCGTTTTCTACTCAATAACTGAGGTACGCCTTAAGAATTTTCAATGCGCACTCCTCGCTCACAAATCATGACAAACAAGTTCATTAAATATTAGCGATTAGAAATGTTCAACGTTTCTTTCCACTCTCGGTTTTTGGCAATTCCCAATTGAATTAATTTCTAATAGAATCGTCGGTCTATTAGATGGCTATTTCCTTTCCCATCCGACATCATCTTCGAAGGATCGTCTCTCTTTTTTTTTTATTTTTAATC
The DNA here is from genome assembly GCA_024734495.1 of Forficula auricularia. Taxonomy (NCBI): domain Eukaryota; kingdom Metazoa; phylum Arthropoda; class Insecta; order Dermaptera; family Forficulidae; genus Forficula; species Forficula auricularia. The sequence goes on from JALMQS010000099.1 coordinate 25,038,879, forward strand.
CATTTTGTTGAATTAAAGATGGCGTCGTCATCGGTGTTGTAAACGTGATTTTTTCGTAAGACACGTTCCAAGAGCTCGTTTCGTCCGGGTGCAATCTTACCGGGATTAATTCCTTCCTTCCGCCGTGTTCAGGAACCATCCACCACCTCCACCTTTCATCTTCTCTGATCTCTTAGGGTCTTCCTTCATGACACATCACCTCTCGTCTTGTCTGCTGATGAACGAACTCAGTCATTTAATGGATTTTGAGCAGAGTGATGATAGAATATTTAACCCTTACACTAGAATGTTCAACCTTTTTAGTTCCTTGGAGCACATAAAATAATTTTTAGTAGAAAATGAATGAAATTTATTTTTCGTTATCCGTGGGATATTTCATGTTGTTTTGGAAAACTATCTCGTTCAGACGCACATATACTAAAATATTGATTATTTTTCATGAAATCTTGAAATATACTTACTTCAAATCCAAAAAAAATTTCTGAAGGTTATTCTTCAAACCCTAATTTACATATTCATTTTGTTCAATATGTCTAGTAGCTATTGCTTGGTGAGATAAATTTTTCTGGAAAAAAATCAGATTTTTTTTCACATTAAATTATATTAAATAAGTTTCCACACATAAAAAGTACTTACCTATATCTTCTAAGTAATGAAGTAACAATAGACTTATAGTTGAAATCGAGGTTGAAATACTCTGAGTAATCAAGCATAAGCTTAGGTATAATGTAATATTGCTGTGCGATATGATTATAGTGAAGTTAAAGATATATTTTTTAAATCATCTAAATACAAAAAAAGAGGATCTTATTGAGGGAGTATTTATCTAACATTCCACTTAAATTTCACCGTTACTGGCTAACTCTTTGAGGTAAACAAATTCATATAAGGACATTTATTAAAGTACCTACATTTAATTTCCATCTGAAAAGTTAATTTGAGAGAAATGTCTAAAATCAATAGTTTACTAGTTATGTAAATGTAAATATTTTTCAATATAAAAATTCAAGCCCAATGAATGGGCCAGGTAATACAAAAAATTATTTAACCAATAATTTAGAATTTAGAGCATAGACGAGGTTTTTAAATTTATATTAATGATTTTTTTTTTTTTTGAGTAAATAAAAATAATTTTTTATATTTTTGGTTTAGGGTAAAGGGTTGTTTCGTGAAATTTATTTTAGCGAAATCCCTGACATCAATCAAATTGCACTTTTTACGATTAAAACGATTAAACCTACATAACGCCCCTGCATCGCATAAAAACCGTGCAGACATTGCCTCTTCAATTAATTTAGACTTATGTAACCTTAAAAACTGGGGATCCCAAAACTTAGTTAACTTCAATGCAGGGAAAACTCAGTGTTGCCTTATTTCAAGGCGCGTCGACAGAAACCTACCAAACATATAATTCAACTCAAACTCACTAGAATTCAGGAATAAAATTTCAATGCTAGGCGTAACTCTAGGGTCTGTCCTTTCATGGAATGACCATATCTCAATCATTGCTAAAGATGCAGCGCGCAAGCTTGGTCTCCTATTTAGGTCTAAACGCTGTTATACTCCCAGTCAACTTCTTATACTGTATAAGGCTCAAATTCGCCCCTGTCTCGAATATGGCTCTCATCTGTGGAGGGGAGCCTCCTAGCATTCTCTTGCTACACTGGATGCAATTCAGAAGCGCGCAATTAAACTAATAGGAGACCCGGCTCTAACCAACTCACTCGACTCCCTGGCTCATCGAAGAACCGTTTCTGCCCTTTCCCTGTACTACAGATACTATTACGGTGTCTGTTCAGTCGAACTGAAATCAATTATCCCCCCTAATGCCCTCTTTGCGAGAAACACGCGGTTTTCAAACGCTCAGCACCCCTTCGCTGTCAAATTGGATAAAAGTCGAACAAGCGCTTTCGCCAACTCTTTTGTCCCTATGACCTCCAGAGACTGGAACTCGCTCCCTGCCACCTTCTTTCCCGCGACTTATAACCTTCAGCTATTTAAGACCCGTATCCACAGATACCTTCGACCCCCGCCCAACCCATAAAATTCTTTCTTCTTTTCACGATGGAGGGGCCAACCCAGGCCTTTAGGGGTTGCACCTTTTTGGTGTAACTCCTTCTCTCATCATTATCATAAAAAAAAAATTATTTGATCAAATGATTGGGCTTGAATTTTCAGAATAAATTTTATCAACTCAAATAACTTTTTAATTATTCATCGTAGATCTTTGACTCTTATGTAGATTTTTGTTTATGATTGAATTTACTTTAATAAAGGTCATTATATAAAGTTGTGAATTTCAAAGGGTTAGGAAAAATGTTTAAATATGTGTTACATTTCAAATTTGATCTCTTATATAATCAAAAGTAAGTCACCTACAAAAAAAGTTACATAAGACAATGTTTAGATATAGATATTTAAATGTACTACAATAAATCTTATATAAATAATTTGTCTACGACCAATAATTTAGAAGATAGACGAAGATTTTAAAATAACATTCACGAATTTTTTTTTTGGTTAAATTAAAAATAATTTTTCAAAAATATTTACTTTTTCTGATAAAGGGTTGTTTCTTTTAATATCCTAAAATTTTTTAGTGAAATCCGTGGTGACACCAACCGAATTCCACTTTTGTTCCATCTCGTGCGTCGCAGAGCCTCTCGATATGATTGTAGGCCAAAAGAATTATAAATGAGAAATGAAATGATCTTATTTTATCATTTTCATCTATCTGAATGTTCACACTATCATTCTAATATAAGAAAATAGCAATTTGATTAAGAATTTGTAGATTAAAAGAAATTGTATGAAAAGATTCAATTTCTTCTCTCCGGGAGCGAATCAACTAGAAATGGCAAAAAGTTTTATTTTTTTTCTCATTAGATATTTATTTAAATGTATTGAAATTTCATATCTGTTTGTTATTCTTATTTTTTTTTTTTTTTTTTTAATGCAATCGAATGCAAGAAGGGGTGCACCAGTAAAGATGTAGCCCCTATGGATCTCGAAAGACCCTTGCATTACCGAAGAGAAGGGAAAGTTGATTAAGTGAGAGGGTGTAGACGTAGGTGTCTATGCACCCTGGTTTTGAAGGTTTGAAGATCATAGGTGCTGGGAAAGATAGAGGCTGGGAGAGAGTTCCAGTTCCTTGAAGTTATGGGGATATATGAATTCGCGAATGAAGTGGTCCGGCACTTTTCCAATTTGACCGCGAAAGAGTGTTGGGAGTCGGCAAAACGTGTGCTGCGTGCAAAGCATGCTTTGGGGGGAATTATTGATTTTATCTCATCAGAGCACCTGCCGTGATAGTATCTATAGAAAAGGGAAAGGGCAGAGACATCTCTTCGATGAGCCAGCGAGTCGAGGGAGTCGGTGAGGGTAGAATCGTCAATTAGCCTGACGGCTCGTTTCTGAATTGCATCAAGGGTAGCAAGAGAATATTTTGAGGCTCCTCTCCACAGATGAGAGCCGTATTCGAGACAGGGGCGGATTTGGGCCGCCTTGGTAGATGGTGAGAAGTTGTGGGGGTTTGTAAAATCGCTTGGACCTGAATAAGAAGCCAATCTTCCTTGCTGCAGATTTCGCCACAGAGGAGATGTGTTCATTCCAAGACAGGTCAGATGCGACAGAGACGCCCAACATGGATAGGCTGTCACACATTTTCAGGGTATTCGAATCGAAGTGAATATCAGGGAAATCTCTATTTTCGCGCCTAGAAATTAGACAACATTGAGTTTTATTTGAATTAAAGTTAACTAAATTTTGAGAGCCCCATTTATTCAGTTTGTCTAGGTCGAGAGTAATTGAGGAGGCAATATTGATTCGATTATTCGGGAGAGAGGGTTTGCCGTGTAGAGTGCTATCGTCGGCGTAACAATGAGTGGGGTTTGCCGTTTGATCAATAAGGTCGTTTATATAAATAAGGAAGAGTGTGGAGGAGATTACAGAGCCTTGGGGAACACCAGAGTTTGTGGAGAACGATTCAGATGATGTTCCACCACAACTTTTATACTTCGGTTTGTCAGAAAGCTTTCTATCCATTTGCGAAGTGTTGGTGTGAATCCAAAGGCTGGCAGTTTGGCAAGAAGATTTTGTGCCAAACCTGGTCAAAAGCTTTGGAGATATCAAGGGCTACAGCGAGGGTTTCTTTTCCGGCCTCTAGAGTATTGTTCAAGGTGTGGGTGACATAGGTTAAGATGTCGCCTGTGGAACGATTTTGTCTGAATCCATATTGCCTATCGTGAATTAATTTATTGTTTTCTAAGTGATGAAGGACGTGTTGGTTTATGATTAATTTTATTAATTTGGAAAGAACAGAGGTGATCGAGATAGGCCTGTAATTAGAGATTTGTGAAGTGTCTCCTTTTTTAGGAATAGGTGTGACTCTGGCTATTTTCCAGCTTTTGGGGAATATGCCCGATTCGTAAGAGAGTTGGAATAGCTTGGATAAGATAGGGGCAAGTTCAGGGGCGCATTTTTTAATGAGAATTGGTGGGATGTTATCCGGGCCAGCGGCGGATTTGGAATTTAATTTATTAATGGCTTTTATGATTATTTGGGGCCTGAAAATTATTTTTCCCATGAGGTTGGTTTGGGGGGTATAAGTGGGCGGGTTAAGCCCTTTGTCATCTAAAGTGGAGTTAGTTGCGAAATAGGATGCTAGTGATTCGGCTTTTTCAGCGGGGGTCGTGGCTACTGAACCATTTGGGTGAAAGAGGGGCGGAAGTGAGGGGGACGCGAAATTTCTATTTATTGCCTTGTGTAACGAGAAAAAGGCCCGTTTTCCATTGGGTCAAGATGCGAGACGGTCAGCTATCCTCTGGTCGAATGATTTCTTTGCCTCAGAGATGATTTTTTTGCATGAGCTTCTCGACTTGGTAAATGCAACTCGGTCACATTCTAGCTGTGAAAGATGCCATTTCTGAAAAGATTTGTTTTTTTCACGGACGGAATCTGCGCATTGTCTACCAAACCAAGGCTTAGAATCCTTGTTCCCTTTAATCAATTTTGAGGGGATATAGGTCTCTATAGGAATCGGATTAGCCGAGAGCTTAAGACACTAGCCTTCTAAGCAGGAGTCCCGGGTTCGAGTCCGAGTCCCTGCATTGATATTTGACCGGCTATAATCTGATTCCTAGTCACCAATCCGTCTGGCAAGCGTGGTGACTTAATGCCAACCCCCTTCCATTTGATGGAAGAGGCCTATATTCAGGAGTGGATTGTCGCTATCGACAGGCTAATGATGATGATAGGTTTCTAAGCCCATTTGAATTGCCTCGTTAAGGGCGTCTGCGAATTCTGAAGCGTTTCTATCTCTGATGCAGAGTTCATTCCACTGGTAAGCGGCAAAAAAGTTACGCATGTCATTCCAATTAATGTTATCGTTATCGACTAGCCATATTTTTCTGGGGTTGGAGTGGGGTGACGGGGGTTTTGGTAAATTGGCGGAGGTTTTAATTTTTATCAGATTGTGGTCAGATTTACCTAAAGGGGCCGAAATTTTTGCTTCATAGGACGAAGGGTGGGAAGTGATGAAAAGATCGAGAAGATTGGATTTTTCATTGGCTTTGTCTGGGATTCTTGTGGGGCCGTTAATAATTTGTGTGAGGCCACACGCCGTTGAGAAGATTTCAGCGTCGGAGCCTGCGGGAGAATTATGGCTAGAAAATTTTAGCCAATTTTTGTTGTGGACGTTAAAGTCGCCTAGGAAAGATATTTCAGAATTTATCTTTTATATCAAATAATTATTATTCGGAAATTTGTATTTTAAAGGGTAGTTTATTTGAAGTCCAAATTGAAAAAACACTAATAACTCCGTTAAAATTTTTCTAAAAATATGAAATTAATAGATATTATAAAACAATCAATTATTAATAATATATTTTAATTTTGAACAAAATCGATCAAGTACTTTTTGAGAAAATGTCAAAAACCATCTGAACCGTCAAAAAAACGATGTTTTTTCAAAGCACGAGATGCTTTTGAAAAAAGTTAAAAAAGTCATATGAAACGAAATATTGACTTGTGACATGGAAGTGAATTTTAAAATGCTTCTAAAATGGCCTTTCATAGACGGTTTTCGGGGTTTTTGACGATTTTCTCAAATAGTACTCAATCGATTTCGTTCAAAATTGAACTAAATTATTAACAATTGATTGTTTTATAATATCTATTAATTTCATATTAAAAAAAATTCAACGGAGTTATTTGCGTTTTTCAAATTGGACTTCAAAATAAATTACCCTTTAAAATGCAAATTTCTTAATAATTAATAATTATTTGATAAAAAGATAAATAAAAATAACACAGAGATACGAAATTTCAATGGATAATAAATATTTAATGAATAAAAAAATAAAACTTTTTGCCATTTCTAGCTGATTCGCTCCCGGAGAAAAGAAATTGAATCTTTTCATACAATTTCTTTTAAACTACAAAATGCTTAATCAAAGTGCTATTTTCTTATATTAGAATGATAGTGTGAACCTTCGGATAGATGAAAATGATAAAATAAGACCGCTTTTTTTTCTCATTTATAATTCTTTTGATCTACCATAATATCGAGAGGCTCTGCGACGCAAGTCTCTCACCCTGAGAGGGAATAAAAATGGAATTCAGTTGATATCACGGATTTCATTAAATATTTTTGGGATATATAATGAAACATCCCATTATCAGAAAAAGTGAATATTTTTGAAAAATTATTTTTATTTTCAGAAAAAAAAATTCGTCAATATAATTTTAAAATCTACGTCTATCTTCTAAATTATTGAGTCGTAGACAAATTAATTACATCAAGATTTTTTGTAGTACATTTAAATATCTAAAAATTGTTTCATGTAACTTTTTTTGTAGGTGCTACTACTACTTTTGCTTTGTATAAGAGATCAAATTTGAAATGAAACATATATTTAACCATTTTTGTCTAACCCTTTGAAATAAACAACTTTGTATAATGACCTTTGTTAAAGTAAATTCAATTATAAACAAAAATGTTTTTAAGAGTCAAATCTTTACGATTAATAATTAAAAAGTTATTGCAGTTGATAAAATTTAGTCTGAAAATTCAAGCCCAATGATTTGATCAAATAATTTTTCGAATCACAAAAAGTGGAATTTGGCTGATGACCAAAATCTTTGGAATATTAAAGGAAACAACCCTTTACCCGAAACCGAAAATATATTTGAAAAATCATTTTTATTTTCGCAAAAGAAATTAATGAATGTAAATTTAAAAACCCCGTCTATTCTCTAAACCAGTGTTCTTCAAACTTTTGCGGAACCATTTTTTAAGATAATTTTTTATGGAACCCATCGTTCAGTAGCAAATCTAGATTTGATTTTAGTGGGTGGGGGAGGGAGGGGTGTCGTATTCCATAATATTAAATGTTATATGAACAAGGTGCGTCCCTGCCTTTGTTATAAAAACTTTATAATAGAAGATACATTTATTCAAACAAAAAGATAAATATTACTTATATATCAAATATAAAGTATATATATTATACATCGAATTTTAGCATTGACTCGGTGAATCCATAAAGAGTTTGAGTGGAGCCCTACGGTTCCGCAGAACACAAGTTGAAGAACACTGCTCTAAATTATTGGTCAAATAATTTTTTGAGTCGAAAAAAGTGAAAATCGGTCGGGGTCACGTCCTTCCTTCATGTCCCCCACAAGGAGAAATCCAAGTACACCGAGATGGCCTTAGGGATCTGCATATGAAGGCCGATGAATTTAGAGATAAAGTAAAGAAAAACAGTTTCTTAAATTTTTCAAAAAAAATTCAGTTTTTCAAAAACTTCAACCTCGTTGCAGCACGGGTTATTGTTGTTCAATTAAGATAAAACTTTGCCAATCTCATTCTTTAGCTAATTGTCAACGATTATGGGGGTCAGCACCGCAAAAATTTGAAGAGTGGTTTCTTGTGACCATCTAATGAGCATAATTCACTTTTTCGCCAAGTTGATAAAAATTTCCTATCTTTGACGATCGATTGTGGCGAAAGCAATTTTAACTTTTAAGTATGTATTTAGACGAAAAATTTTATTCTCTTTCATTTTGATTAGAGTGAAACTTTCTGTAGGACGCATTGTTTTGAGTTATAAGTGAAAATCTGAAAACAGTCCAAAAATTCTTTGGTTTTAGGCCCTCAAAAATTTGGCACCAGCCAGAAACCGTCGCAAACTCATATAACTCTTAATTGGGATGCCTAACGCCAATTAAAATTATTTTCAGCTTATGCATATTTATTGGCCAGCAGAAGTCTAATTTGCCTGGGTATATCTACACTTATTATAATCAGCTTCCGCGACGACGCCGACGTAATTTTTTCATTTTAAAACCCACTAATAGTTCATGATAAGTAAAATTTATTGAAATTTAAATTATTATTCTAAAACCAATTACTAGTTCATTACAAATAAAATTTATTGAAATTTAAATTATTATTTTAAAACCCACTCAATATAGTTATGACAAATACATTTTTTGAAATTTTAATTATTAATCTCAAACCCACTAACAAATAGTTCATGACAAATAAAATTTATTAAAATTAGGAAATTTAAATTATTATTTTAAAGCCCTCTGCAAAGTCCTGACCAGAAAGATGCCCGCCTAAGGCGAGCTTCGCAGCTAGTATAGGTATATTTCAAAATCCTGGTTTGCAAGCCATTAGTGTAGGGATGAATGCATGACCATTTTTTAAAATTGACAATTAAAGAAGTGATTCACCTCTTAATTGAGTCCCCGGATGGCATTCTTTCCCAGGGGTGGCAGGTTTTCTTATTTTTTCGCTTTTACTTTCTCTAACCAAGGAGAAGTTAATCAATTCCCAATTAATTGCAAATTCCCTTGCAAATCGCGCCCTTTAGGAACGCACGCAATTCTCATTTCGATGCCGCATTTTTCCTCTATCTCTGTCTAGTACAACTAGTCGTGGATGAATTCCCTCTCGCTCTCTCTCTTTGTGTCAGTTGGCGTTCCAGTGATTTGATTATCCAGGAGGAAATTATTGAACCAAGTCAACGCAATCCGATTATAGATGCAGGATAGTGTCTATAATTATTCATCTCGGGTCTCACTTCTCTGATCAAATTATATTTTTTCTCTTCTGATTTCATTACAGGTTCGATTTACTATTAGAATATTTGTTCATCAACCATCCTCCGCACCCTCATCAATTTTTCAATTACCTCCCTCTGCTCAACGCCCACCGTCACTACACCCACTCTACAATTCAATATCTTCATTATATTTCACAATTACGAAATATAGAGCAATTCTTTTTGAATTTATTAAAGGATATTGATTCATTATTTTAAAAATGTAAAAATTAATTACTTTAGGTGAGTCAGTCTAATCCGAGAATGAAAAAGTTTTTACTTTTTTCCCTAATTAAGAAATAGAATTTATTTCAAGTTATTTATATTAAAAAATATATTACTTTACCATACAAAGTATGGCCAAGTATTTTAATCGTGCATGAAAAAAGTGTTTTTTTCCCTTCTTTTTTTTTCGAAATATCTCAAAAACGGCTGAAACTATCTTGAATAAAAAAATTGAGCAAAACCATGGCATTTCGCTCTACAAAAAAGCTCTAATAAGTGAACATCGAAAAAATTATATTTTTCAAGATAATAATTGTTTTGTCAAAATGTCTGTTATCCTTTCTGGTTGTCTGGTTGTCCGTTAATCTGTGCGTTACCAAATTTTTGTGGACGAGCTAGCTCAAAAACTAGTGTGAATATCAAAACCAAATTTCACACGTAGTTTTGGTCCAAGATTTGGAATTAAGAGCTGATTAGATTTTGATGCATATCGACCCATAATTAAGGGGGGTGGAGGGGGGGGGGAGCAAAAATTAAAAATCTAGGCCTTGTAACCAAAATAAATTTGCCGCGGTTATATTCCGGGAGCCTAGTGTCTGAACAGTGAATTATTCGAGTAGGAAGGACTCGATGACGTGTAAGCTAGAGGTTGGATTCGATGACTAATGTACTCGTGGAGAAACAGATGATATATGTGTGTTGAGGTGGCAAGGTAATAGTAAACTTGCTCTGATCTGTTTTCGTTTCGTTTTTTGTTTATCGTGTACCGTGTGCCGTTAATATTATTGTTTATAGTGTGTTTGAGTGTTGTTGTTATTGTTGAAAAAGAATTCAACTAATAATATATATATATATATATATATATATATATATATATATATATATATATATATATATATATCTTATATCTTAAATATCATCAAATATTTAAGTTATTTATTTATAGTAATGGCCGATTGGCTAATTCAAATACAAATATTGTTTTAATAATATAATTATTTGTTGTTCAATTTTAAATTATATAACTATATTTAATTAGTAAAACCCAAGAGTGTTAACCACATTGTTATACATATATACAAGACCCGGTTTGAATAATTATAATATTTTAAACAACAAACATTTATTATTTTATTTATTTTTGCCTTCAAAGGGCAAAGTGAACATTACCGATTTTTCCAGCCAGTACAATGGCGCCCGACCAAAGGACCCTATTTTTGTTTATGTTCCGTATCTTAATTAATCATTTGTGATTTTGTGACTACCGATTATAAGGAAAGGACAATATGGCTACCGTTCGATCCGTGGAAAAACTAGTGGCCGAACGAGAAGACTTATTCGACCATGTTCGGTCCCTTTACGAGAAATGTACACAGCTGACCCCTTCTAATGCAGAAGATTTCCAGACTATTCTGGAGAAGTTACCAGGATTGGAAACTCAATTTGGGGAGGTGCAGAGGGGCATTCGCTCGTTTAATGTCCGCACTTCGGATCCCAAAGAAAAAATTGAGATCCCGAAAACGTGGGTGGCCTTCACCGATATCATCGACGGCATAATAAACAAGTATCGTGCGTTAGTAAAACGTGGAGGAGAGCCACACACAGGAGTTCTTCCCTCTCCCATCGCAAGTACCGATTTCTCCATAACTTTATATAATCAAATCGTCTCGTGCTCCACTCTGCATACAGTGGCTACCGTTCCGTCCCATACCGATTTCTCGTCCCCTATTGTATCTTCAGACCCCCCTCGTTCTCCATTTCCTACCATACCGTCCCTTACCGCCCCTCATTCTCGTACCGTCCCGGACCCCACTTTAAGCATAAATGAAGAACTGCCACTATTTCCCACTAACATGGACAATGGAGAAACGCAAAAAGAAGAGTTTTCTAACGTGCTCTCTCAATTCACTTCGCATATGGATATAGAAGACCCTGTAAGAGGATTAAATTTTTCGGATGAAGAATTATGTCTAGATTTATTTGAAGATAGTTCTAGTATAATAGAACTCGACCTCTCTTTTGACATTCCACATGAATTACAAACCATTAAAGTAGAATCATTAATAAAACGGGAAGATTTAGAAGTAGATAAACAAGTTCAACTATATGAAAATGTTGAACATTTTGGAGAAGTTGAACACTTTGAAGAAGTTGAAGACTATTCAGAGGTTGAATACTCAGAAGTTGAACATTTGGAAAAACCTGATGAAGTGGTTAATGATGATATTGATGAAGTTGTTAATGATGATGTTGATGAAGATGTCAATGATGATGATCTTAATGAAGATGATGAAGTACCTGGTGAAATTGTCAATTCTGAGAGTGATCATGATGAAATTGAACAAGAAAAACCTGGTGATAATATTCATGATGATAGTGATCCTGATGATCCTGATGAGATTGATCAAAATCAACTAATGGACGTTGAAAATATTTCTTTGGATAATGTTAATGAAGACTCTGATGAAGAACTAATTGATAAAAAACCAAATATTCAATCCGTTGAAGAAGAAGAGGAATCTGACACAGTGATAACTGAAGTAAGCCCTGAGACTGCAATTGATCAGCCTCTAGAAACAGCTGAAGAAATATATTCTAGAGAGGATGAGACAACTGATGTACAAAATGGAGATAAATACAATTTAAATTTTCCAGTCCCAGTGCCATTTCCCATTTATGTCTCGTGCCCCTTTTTCACGTTTAGCTTACCCTATCCACATCCTTTACCTTTTGATCCGGGTATATAAAAACTATCGGAAGAAGGTGTGCTCGACCCAGAACCTTCCCGAGCTCCCGGAACTTCCCCGCTGGGGGGGGGGGATATGTAACCAAAATAAATTTGCCGCGGTTATATTCCGGGAGCCTAGTGTCTGAACAGTGAATTATTCGAGTAGGAAGGACTCGATGACGTGTAAGCTAGAGGTTGGATTCGATGACTAATGTACTCGTGGAGAAACAGATGATATATGTGTGTTGAGGTGGCAAGGTAATAGTAAACTTGCTCTGATCTGTTTTCGTTTCGTTTTTTGTTTAGCGTGTACCGTGTGCCGTTAATATTATTGTTTATCGTGTGTTTGAGTGTTGTTGTTATTGTTGAAAAAGAATTCAACAATAATTTATATATATATAATATATATATATCTTATATCTTAAATATCATCAAATATTTAAGTTATTTATTTATAGTAATGGCCGATTGCCTAATTCAAATACAAATATTGTTTTAATAATATAATTATTTGTTGTTCAATTTTAAATTATATAACTATATTTAATTAGTAAAACCCAAGATTGTTAACCACATTGTTATACATATATACAAGACCCGGTTTGAATAATTATAATATTTTAAACAACAAACATTTATTATTTTATTTATTTTTGCCTTCAAAGGGCAAAGTGAACATTACCGATTTTTCCAGCCAGTACAGCCTTTTTAGAGCAAACTCAACAAACCAAATTTTCTATACATAATCAGTGGACTCCAAAAAGTCTAAAAATGCAAAATTAACAGCCCAAAATGGCGGGGGGAGTCAAAAAATGAAAATCTTGGCTATTTACCAAACTCAACCAAATTTCGTATACATAATCAGTGGGACACCAGAAGTAAAAAAATGCAAAAACTAACACCCCCCTCCCTACATGATTATAAATGATTTTAGGGGCCAGGCTGTATGGTAAAGTCAAGTGGATGGCCAATTCAGAACACGTCAGGTCATTCTTATACATTTTTACAGTAATATCCTTAACATTCCGGGCAGGGCCGTGCCGTGCTATGATGCAGAGAGAGCGGCGGCATCAGGCGGCACAGTGAAGGAGCGGCATAAGCAGCGAAATCAAAATACAATTGGAACTATTCAATAATTAATCATCTTTACACAATGATTTTCTCTATTGGTCCATGTACCATACAAAAAGTGAAAAGTTATGGACAATCTGGAAATGATCAGATGAAAATTGGTGCAGAAAATCTTGAGTGCACAGGAATTCCTTCAAAAACTAAAGTTAGAGCAAGAAGGAAAAAGCGTTAATTTAACTATTAAGAAACTGTCGATGAACCCTTAACAGAGGAGATTAAATTTAAAATGAACTTTTTCACTTATATTCTGTGTTTAAAAGTCTCGCGTCTTTTTGTTTGAGGTTTGTAAGGTCTCAAGACGCCTTTGTTTAACTTTATAAAACGTTTAGAATGCTGGCTTGATTATCTGTTCTTAATTATCTATATATTAATATTCTGTTTAATAAATGACTGGGGGAAAGGGAGTGGGCTTTTAAATAGGCAAAAAATGAAACAAAATAGATTAGATAACAAAACGTAAATACTTTTATTGAAAAAATAGATATTTGTAGGTTGGATTTTTGTGGAGGAAAATAGAGGAGGGATTGATTGTTAGACTCGTGGTTTAACTGCTGGGCTGGATATTCACGCTGGCAGGCAAAAATCGCTTCTTCTTCTCTTGAGGTCGAGAAGATGATAATAATTGGAAGGATATTGTAGAATCCGTTCTTATCTTGCAGTAAGAATAAACCTTAAGACAACAAAGATTCGTCGATTAGTGAGAGAAACATGTGGAGAAAGCCAACTGAACTTGAGCCAAACAAAGAAATATTTACTAACCTTAAGGTCCGTGCAATACCGAATCAATTCAAGAGATACACGTTTATTAAAATAGTTGATTTTAATATAAACAAATGCTTGTGCATATAAAAACTGTTTGAATTTATTAAGCTAGCATATAATGGCTTGTTGCTTACAAAGGAATTTAGTGGCGGTTGGTATCTCTGAGGATTGATCGGAAAAGAACGATGTCTGGAGCTTATATCAGCCACAAAGGGGGATGGGCAGGAAGGGGGGGGGTTGAACTTGTTCAAACTGCCAGGAGATGAGGGGAATGTGGCGTTCTTAAGTTAGCTGCTGAAGGGAAATTAGTGGCAATTTTGAACATTCTGGACATTACCCTTAATTCTTTGAATGAACGATAATCACGTTTCTGAAAACCCATATCTAAAATTTTTCAGTTTTTATAAGACATTTTAAAAACGTAAGGATATAGATGAGAAAAAAACCAGTGTCTGTCAATACTTTCAGTAGAAAATAAATCATATATATATAAATGATATTCAAGAAGAATTACGTAATGTATCCAGAATCCTACCATATTCTATGAAATCTTTGGATGTTGTAAATTATTTGTGCCAAAAACTTAATTATTTTGTATCCGAATACTCTGTTGTAGCTCTGAGATTTTATTAACACTCCCTTTCTCTGTAGCTAGTGGAAAGAAGTTTTTTTTCACAAATTAAAATTAATAAAAAAAAACAATAAACTAAACAAAACGTTGTCTTTAATTTCTATTGAATCTTCATTGACTACACATCCTAATTAACCAATTGTTAAACGTAAATTTAGAAGGGTTAAAATGTAGTAGATTGATGTAGGTGATCGTTGTTATCATTATTTTAAAGAACCTAGTTTAAATTTTCAAAATAAAAATAGTATTCTTACTTTTTGAGCAGTTTTTTTTTTTAATTATTATTATAATCGAAGTTTATTTTGAAGAAAAAAATTTAAAGGGCGCAATTTCGAAGACTTGCATCATAGTGAGAAAAATCTACCGCGCGGCCCTGTAGACAAATATATAGGTGTCTATTAAAAAACAGAACTTGACCTTGAAATAACCTTGAAAGTTTGTTGTAGGTATGCAAACAATAGCGTAGGTTAATTTCCCCCTCCATATAAATAAACTTTTATTTGAAATTTTTTTTCATATAATCCACTGTTTTTGAGTTATAAGACTGTCTCAAGATAAAAAACTAACCCGGTATATCTTTTTCAAAAAAGCGCGGTCAAAACAATTCTCGTTAATATATCAATTCTTATTTGATATATTAATGAGAAAAATTATAAATTCAATAATTCTTATTATAAAAACATATAATAATTATTCAATAATTAGAAATTTGATATCTAATTAATATTATGATTATCAAAACGAATTATTAATTAAATATTTAATTTTATTTTATTATATTATTATTCGAAATCGTTGGCAACACTGGAAATAGCCTATATTTTAATTTTGTGTTGGAGACCCTTGCAAAATTTTAAAATCCCGTTAGATGGCTTTTCAAATGCTTCTAAAATGTTTACATGGTATGTTTAAATTTTAAAAGCCCACACAATTGTACTTTCTACTCGCTTATTTGCCATTGTGAACGAACGAAGGAATAATTATTTCAACTTAATATATTTTTTCTTTTACTTGTGATTATATCTATTTTAAAAAAAACATTTAGTGAAATATTTTATAAAATTATTTTAAAGTGAAGAAAATATCATGGATAGTGGAAATTTTGAGCTTCCAAGGGTAACTAATAATATATATTAATATTTATATACAACATAAATTTATATTTTCATTCATAAAATTAATAAATATGTTTTTTATTTTCACAGGGACGAGAAATGACAAATATTGATGATATAGTGAAAATTAGATTACTACAGGTATGTGTCTATTTATTTATTTATTATTAAAAATGTGTGTATTTTTTTTTTTTGAATTTTCAAAAATATAATATCATCGATGATGAATTGAGCTACTTTTTCTTAGAAATTAAACTTCTATGGCTATATCCACATGACTGGACCATACGCCTGGCCACTCATTCTAATATTTAATATTTAATATTAGTAATGAAACTGTTTAAGGTTTTAATTTTGTGATTAATTTGATTAAAATTTGAATTTTTATTTAAATCACACATATGATTGATTAATTATAATTATTTATTGAAATAAATAAATAGAAAATAAATACAACGTTTCGATCGACTTATCCTGCGATCGTTCTCAAGTATGAGCACCCACTCCGATTACACTGCTGGACAAAAATAGTTTTCCCGTAAATCTAACAATGGATTCTGGTAGAGTTTTCTACGCTGATTATCATGCAATTTCACAATTTTTTACAAAATGGCAGAGTTTTGAGATATTGTTGATTAAAATGACGAAAATGGCCATTTTGACCTATTTTCGAGTCCCATTAAATATTAAACAGCAATATTTGAAATCAAAATATTTTGTTGACCTAACAGAAAACAGTTTTTTCTTTGATTTTCAAATTACCATTTCTTTTTAACTTAATCATAACTCGAGTTATATCTAAAAAACTAAAACTTCGTGATTTTAAAGGATAATAAACATAGATAAAAACATAATTTTTTAGTCTTTTAGCTATTACTCGAGTTATAATTGAGCTAAAAACAAATAATAATTTCAAAATCAAAGAGGAAGCTGTTTTCAATTACGTCAACAAAATATTTTGATTTCAAATATTGCTGTTTAATATTTAATGGGACTGGAAAATAGGTCAAAATGGCCTTTTTCGTCATTTTAATCGATAATATTTCAAAACTTTGACGTGTTGTAAAAAATTGGGAAATTGTATGATAATCAGCGTAGAAAACTCTACCGGAATCTATTGTTAGGTTTACATGGAGAAATTTTTGTCGAACAGTAGTAATTATTGTACATTTCAAGTTAAAATCCAATTTCACATAAGACTCCATGTTATAAGTTAACTTCGGCAATCACGTGTAATTCAGACCACGTGTAAAACTCATTATCATACATCAATTTCTATTAATCAATTATGATGAAGAGGACAAAGCCGCCCTCGAAACTATAGCCTCGTTATAAATAAATTTAAAATTTATTTTTCCAGCAGAAAAGACACCCACTCTTTTATTGTCTCCTTTAATTTATAAAACGACACAAAAGAAAGTTTCAATTTAATAAATATTTTTAATATACAGACAGGGTGATAAAGATTTTTTTAAAAATGTTTTTTTTTTTTTTTTTTTTTAAATAATTCCGATAATATATGAGATTTTTTTATGAACATTTTGTGGGTGTAAACTAATAATTAAAATGTGCCTGAGGAATCAGAAAAATATTCTGCGTAACGTGTAGCAACATTTTAAAAATTTAACCTTAAATAATCAGCCAGATAATAATTAAAATATTAAATAACTAGAAAGTAAAATTTTTTTTATGATAATGATAAGAGAAGGAGTTACACCAAAAAGGTGCAACCCCTAAAGGCCTGGGGTTGGCCCCTCCATCGTGAAAAGAAGAAGAAAGAATTTTATAGGCTGGGCGGGGGTCGAAGTTATCTGTGGATTCGGGTCTTAAATAGCTGAAGGTTATAAATCGCGGGAAAGATGGTGGCAGGGAGCGAGTTCCAGTCTCTGGAGGTCATAGGGATAAAAGAGTTGGCGAAAGCGCTTGTTCGACTTTTATCCAATTTGACAGCGAAGGGGTGCTGAGCGTTTGAAAACCGCGTGTTTCTCGTAAAAAGTCCATTAGGAGGGATAATTGATTTCAGCTCGGAAAATCCAATTTAACGATTAGTAATATTAATAATTTTTTTTTATTTATTTATTTCAGATGAAAGATTACGAGAATGAGAGAATCCTCCGTGATGGGGGGCCTGTGAGGATGAATCCGGATGGAACTACCAATATTTGGCAAGCTATAATGCAAGGATCTATCCCGGCCATCAAATACTATTGCACTATGGATCCTAACAATGTTTTAATAAATCATCCTTTTGCTGATCCTCGAAATTTGACTATTCTGCATTATGCGGCCTATGGAGGATGGTCTGAAATAGCGGAGTTTGTGTTAAAACTGGGTGCCAAGGTGGACGCATTGGATTCGGAACAGACAACGCCCCTGATGATGGCATGTCAGAACGGACATCGTCAAATAGTAGAGATGCTATTAAATTCTGGAGCAGCACTCAATCACCAGAATAAGGACGGAAATACGCCTTACCATATGGCGGCTATACATAATCAATTGGAAATATTCAAGTTAATATCGTTTCGTTGGGCAGATAAATGGATTGTTAATAAAGACAACGAGATTCCAATCGAGTGTATGATAAATCGTTTTATCAAAGACGATAAAATTCCTTTTGAAGAGTATTTAAAATATTTTCCATAGTCTTAAACTACTTTTACTATTTAAAAAAATAACTATCTAATATATGTATATAACAACTATAATATATAATAAAAACTTTTCAATTATATTTAATAAATTAAGGAATTTATATTTTAAATGAATATGTCATAAAATAACACAAATATACCTACATATGTAAGAAATTTTAATTTTTAAATAAAAATCTAAAAAATTATCTATATCTTTTTAATTATAATTATTATTATTTATTTTCAAAGGCGCATTGACTGCGGCGCCTCAGAAAACCTACCATATTTAAGCATTCAATCATTTGCCTCTATTTGTGTTCTTTTCACCATAGAGTTCGAACTAGGTTTTTTTCTGAGATCTAATTCATTTAATATTTTGTTTATTTGATGTAGAATTAAAAAATAGTTCTTATAAAAGTTGTTCAGTTTTTTTGGTAGATTCAAAATATGTAGACAAAAAACAAATATATAGGTGTCTATTTAAAAAAAAGAACTTGACCTTGAAATACCCTTGAAAGTTTGTTGTAGGTATGCAAACAATAGCGTAGGTTAATTTCCCCCTCCATATAAATAAACTTTTATTTGAAATTTTTTTTCATATAATCCACTGTTTTTGAGTTATAAGACTGTCTCAAGATAAAAAACTAACCCGGTATATCTTTTTCAAAAAAGCGCGGTCAAAACAATTCTCGTTAATATATCAATTCTTATTTGATATATTAATGAGAAAAAATTATAAATTCAATAATTCTTATTATAAAAACATATAATAATTATTCAATAATTAGAAATTTGATATCTAATTAATATTATGATTATCAAAACGAATTATTAATTAAATATTTCATTATTCGTGTCCATGATTAATAATTAAAGGAATCGTAGGGAGTTGGACAAGACTTTAAATTAAATTAAATACAAGTTTTGATTAAATATGCCATACGTTTCGTTGCTATTTTGCAACTTCTTCAGTGGCTGAAATAGTGAAACAAAGCCATTAGACATCTTTTTATTGATCATTTTTACAAAGTACAATGGTATGTTTGGTTAGTTTTTCTCACCTCATTTATTAAACTTATTTGTCAGGATTTTTTACTACGAGAAAAAACATTTCAAACAATATTCTTTTTTCTATCACAATTCATTCAACTCATCAACCAACATAAAATATAAACTTTTAAACAAATTAATTGTTTTTTGTCAAAAAACTAAAAGAATCAAATTGAACAAAGAAATTTTTTTTTTTTTTTATTATTTATTTTAAGATGTCATTAAGAAGATTATTATGTACTAAGATATCTTTTAAGAAGTGCATTGATTATTTATTTTTTTATATTATAATATTCAATCTAGCAACTACTACCCCTCTTGGTCAACTCCTGAATCCGACAAACAATTTACTTTTTTTTAAAAATAATCTTTTTTTCCTACTTTACTATTTAAATATACATTTGATAATTTATTTACATTATTGTCTTAATTCAAATAATTGACTATATACAATATTTAGATTATCCACATCTGTTCTAAAGTTTATTGTTTCGTTCTTTTTTATAAAATACATCTCACTAATATTCCGTTTAAACCAATTTGGTTCTATATCCAATATTTTTGTGTCTTCGAACAAAAACTTGTGCCCAGTGTTGAAATGATGGACTGCCAATGCTGTCTTGTTTTCTCTTTGCATATTCGTAATTTTACAATCGTTCTTATGTTGTGAAAATCTTTTTGACAATTTCTGTTTTGTTTGGCCGATATAACATGCACTACATTCACAAGGTATCCTATATATCACATTTTTTTTATCTAAATGGTCCATTTTACCCTTTATATTGGAATATATAGATGTTATCTTTTTTATGTTGTAGAAAGCGAAGTTTACGTTGGTGTTCTCAAAACATTTTTTAACCTTTAATGACATCGGCTTGATGAAAGGGAATTTAGTATAATTTTTGGCCAGATTATCTTCTTCAGGTGTCTTTTTTTTGTAATTTAAACTTGTTAAATAGGTTATGTATAAGACCTGGTGGGTAATTATTCTTTATGAGAATCTCTTCTATTTTTTTATAATTCTCTTTGTGATATTTTTGATCACTCAGTGTTAAAATCCGGTGTAGTAAGCCTTTAATCATTCCCAATTTTTGAGATATTGGATGGTTCGAATAATAATTCAAGGTTCTATCTGAGTTGATAGGTTTCGTATACCAGTTCGTTTCTAGTCTTCCATTTTCTTTTCTTATTATTAGCAGATCTAAGAAGGGGATGCTCATATTAGTTTCACATTCCATTGTGAATTGGATCTTATTATTATAGTTGTTAAAAGTTTCCAGTAATTCTTGTGTTTTGTTTTTTGGTACTGCTATCAGTGTGTCATCAACATATATCTTAAGAACCTCCAACTTAAACTGTAGGTTTCTTTCTACTTCTGTTAATATATGGTTCATTACTATGTTGGCCATGATTGGGCTTGAAGGATTTCCCATACTTGAACCATCCAATTGTTTGTAAAACTTATTATCGAACCTGAAATAGCTTGATTCAAAACAAAATTCCACCATCTCCATTAGAAGTTCTTTTGGTACTTTCACCTGTTCTGACCATTCGTTCCAGTTTGTAGATATTGTCTCTAGGACTAATTTCTTTGGTATATTAGTGAAAAGAGATACTACATCTAATGAGACCATGACGTAATCTTGGGACAATTGTATATTTTTTATATACTCAGCCATCTCAAATGAATTTTTTAAGGTATATTTAAATGAAGATGTGATTGGAGTGAGTATTTTATGCAGATATTTTGCTAATCGATAACATGGGGAATCTATTGAACTGACTACTGGTCTCATTTTGCATCCATCTTTGTGTACTTTTCTAAGTCCGTATAATCTAGGCGGAACGGTGTTGTGTGCCTTCAAAGCCTTTTCTTCATTATCGTCAATAATATTTACATTTTTTAATGATTTCATTGGCTTGTTTTTCGAATCTTGTTGTTGGATCTTTTTTTATTTCTAAGTACGTTTCTTTGTCTTCTAGTATTTTGGACATTTCTTCAGTGTAAGTATCTTTCTTCATAATAACAGTGTTGTTACCTTTATCTGATCGGGATACTATTAAATCAGGATGTTCTTTCAGGAACCGTTTTGTTCTAAAAAAATCGCTTCTGATAATATTTGTCTTTATTGGTTCATTCTTCTTGTAAAAATTAGTAATTATATTAACACTCTTTGCTCTTATAATATTTTGTTCATCTTTTATAGTTTTTGAACTATTTATCACAGTGTTAATTGAGTTGATTCCGGATTCTAAATCTTTTATCAATATATGCACTGGGATTTCTTGGGCTCTTAGAGGAATACCAAATTTTGGTTCTAGGCAAAGTGTTCTTTTTACTTCTTCCGGTAATATTGTATCAGTGAAATTATATATAAATTTATCTTGATTTGCTGTTGTGTTAATAGTTGCGCTATCATCAATTAGGCTTGTCAGTTTTTTAATATTTGTTTTCTTGAACAATCTAAATTTGATTTCATATCTTCTCTCATTTGTTTTTTTACAATTTTCATAGTCAATTGTGGACATATTTGTTAGTAATTTCCCGTCAGATTCATGAATTTGTCTCTGCAAGTCATTCAACTTCCATATTGTGATTTTTATTTCTAGATTTAAAACTTCTCTTCTAAAATTTTCTATAATGGCGTCTGTTTGTTTTATAAATGGATGAGTGTCAGTTTGTAGACTATATATACATTTCATATTGTTGACTATATGATTCGATAAAGATTTTTCATCCGACATTGTAATGAAAAGATACGTCTGTTTTTCAGCGCTGCTAGTTTGACATGATTATTAAACCATTCTTTAGTTATTCTCATAGTTGTTTCACCATATTCATCTACTAGATAATTGAAATACCCCCTCGGTGTATGTAATATTTCATTATTCGTGTCCATGATTAATAATTAAAGGAATCGTAGGGAGTTGGACAAGACTCGCAAAGAATAATTAACCCACCAGGTCTTTATACATAACCTATTTAACAAGTTTAAATTACAAAAAAGACACCTGAAGAAGATAATCTGGCCAAAAATTATACTAAATTCCCTTTCATCAAGCCGATGTCATTAAAGGTTAAAAAATGTTTTGAGAACACCAACGTAAACTTCGCTTTCTACAACATAAAAAAGATAACATCTATATATTCCAATATAAAGGGTAAAATGGACCATTTAGATAAAAAAAATGTGATATATAGGATACCTTGTGAATGTAGTGCATGTTATATCGGCCAAACAAAACAGAAATTGTCAAAAAGACTTTCACAACATAAGAACGATTGTAAAATTACGAATATGCAAAGAGAAAACAAGACAGCATTGGCAGTCCATCATTTCAACACTGGGCACAAGTTTTCGTTCGAAGACACAAAAATATTGGATATAGAACCAAATTGGTTTAAACGGAATATTAGTGAGATGTATTTTATAAAAAAGAACGAAACAATAAACTTTAGAACAGATGTGGATAATCTAAATATTGTATATAGTCAATTATTTGAATTAAGACAATAATGTAAATAAATTATCAAATGTATATTTAAATAGTAAAGTAGGAGAAAAAAAGATTATTTTTTAAAAAAGTAAATTGTTTGTCGGATTCAGGAGTTGACCAAGAGGGGTCCAATGGAAGTTGAATGACTTGCAGAGACAAATTCATGAATCTGACGGGAAATTACTAACAAATATGTCCACAATTGACTATGAAAATTGTAAAAAAACAAATGAGAGAAGATATGAAATCAAATTTAGATTGTTCAAGAAAACAAATATTAAAAAACTGACAAGCCTAATTGATGATAGCGCAACTATTAACACAACAGCAAATCAAGATAAATTTATATATAATTTCACTGATACAATATTACCGGAAGAAGTAAAAAGAACACTTTGCCTAGAACCAAAATTTGGTATTCCTCTAAGAGCCCAAGAAATCCCAGTGCATATATTGATAAAAGATTTAGAATCCGGAATCAACTCAATTAACACTGTGATAAATAGTTCAAAAACTATAAAAGATGAACAAAATATTATAAGAGCAAAGAGTGTTAATATAATTACTAATTTTTACAAGAAGAATGAACCAATAAAGACAAATATTATCAGAAGCGATTTTTTAGAACAAAACGGTTCCTGAAAGAACATCCTGAATTAATTGTATCCCGATCAGATAAAGGTAATAACACTGTTATTATGAAGAAAGATACTTACACTGAAGAAATGTCCAAAATACTAGAAGACAAAGAAACGTACTTAGAAATAAAAAAAGATCCAACAACAAGATTCGAAAAACAAGCCAACGAAATCATTAAAAAATTGAAAAATGTAAATATTATTGACGATAATGAAGAAAAGGCTTTGAAGGCACACAACACCGTTCCGCCTAGATTATACGGACTTAGAAAAGTACACAAAGATGGATGCAAAATGAGACCAGTAGTCAGTTCAATAGATTCCCCATGTTATCGATTAGCAAAATATCTGCATAAAATACTCACTCCAATCACATCTTCATTTAAATATACCTTAAAAAATTCATTTGAGATGGCTGAGTATATAAAAAATATACAATTGTCCCAAGATTACGTCATGGTCTCATTAGATGTAGTATCTCTTTTCACTAATATACCAAAGAAATTAGTCCTAGAGACAATATCTACCAACTGGAACGAATGGTCAGAACAGGTGAAAGTACCAAAAGAACTTCTAATGGAGATGGTGGAATTTTGTTTTGAATCAAGCTATTTCAGGTTCGATAATAAGTTTTACAAACAATTGGATGGTTCAAGTATGGGAAATCCTTCAAGCCCAATCATGGCCAACATAGTAATGAACCATATATTAACAGAAGTAGAAAGAAACCTACAGTTTAAGTTGGAGGTTCTTAAGATATATGTTGATGACACACTGATAGCAGTACCAAAAAACAAAACACAAGAATTACTGGAAACTTTTAACAACTATAATAATAAGATCCAATTCACAATGGAATGTGAAACTAATATGAGCATCCCCTTCTTAGATCTGCTAATAATAAGAAAAGAAAATGGAAGACTAGAAACGAACTGGTATACGAAACCTATCAACTCAGAGAGAACCTTGAATTATTATTCGAACCATCCAATATCTCAAAAATTGGGAATGATTAAAGGCTTACTACACCGGATTTTAACACTGAGTGATAAAAAATATCACAAAGAGAATTATAAAAAATAGAAGAGATTCTCATAAAGAATAATTACCCACCAGGTCTTATACATAACCTATTTAACAAGTTTAAATTACAAAAAAAGACACCTGAAGAAGATAATCTGGCCAAAAATTATACTAAATTCCCTTTCATCAAGCCGATGTCATTAAAGGTTAAAAAATGTTTTGAGAACACCAACGTAAACTTCGCTTTCTACAACATAAAAAAGATAACATCTATATATTCCAATATAAAGGGTAAAATGGACCATTTAGATAAAAAAAATGTGATATATAGGATACCTTGTGAATGTAGTGCATGTTATATCGGCCAAACAAAACAGAAATTGTCAAAAAGACTTTCACAACATAAGAACGATTGTAAAATTACGAATATGCAAAGAGAAAACAAGACAGCATTGGCAGTCCATCATTTCAACACTGGGCACAAGTTTTCGTTCGAAGACACAAAAATATTGGATATAGAACCAAATTGGTTTAAACGGAATATTAGTGAGATGTATTTTATAAAAAAGAACGAAACAATAAACTTTAGAACAGATGTGGATAATCTAAATATTGTATATAGTCAATTATTTGAATTAAGACAATAATGTAAATAAATTATCAAATGTATATTTAAATAGTAAAGTAGGAGAAAAAAAGATTATTTTTTAAAAAAGTAAATTGTTTGTCGGATTCAGGAGTTGACCAAGGGGTCCAATGGAAGTTGAATGACTTGCAGAGACAAATTCATGAATCTGACGGGAAATTACTAACAAATATGTCCACAATTGACTATGAAAATTGTAAAAAAACAAATGAGAGAAGATATGAAATCAAATTTAGATTGTTCAAGAAAACAAATATTAAAAAACTGACAAGCCTAATTGATGATAGCGCAACTATTAACACAACAGCAAATCAAGATAAATTTATATATAATTTCACTGATACAATATTACCGGAAGAAGTAAAAAGAACACTTTGCCTAGAACCAAAATTTGGTATTCCTCTAAGAGCCCAAGAAATCCCAGTGCATATATTGATAAAAGATTAAAGGCTTACTACACCGGATTTTAACACTGAGTGATAAAAAATATCACAAAGAGAATTATAAAAAAATAGAAGAGATTCTCATAAAGAATAATTACCCACCAGGTCTTATACATAACCTATTTAACAAGTTTAAATTACAAAAAAAGACACCTGAAGAAGATAATCTGGCCAAAAATTATACTAAATTCCCTTTCATCAAGCCGATGTCATTAAAGGTTAAAAAATGTTTTGAGAACACCAACGTAAACTTCGCTTTCTACAACATAAAAAAGATAACATCTATATATTCCAATATAAAGGGTAAAATGGACCATTTAGATAAAAAAAATGTGATATATAGGATACCTTGTGAATGTAGTGCATGTTATATCGGCCAAACAAAACAGAAATTGTCAAAAAGACTTTCACAACATAAGAACGATTGTAAAATTACGAATATGCAAAGAGAAAACAAGACAGCATTGGCAGTCCATCATTTCAACACTGGGCACAAGTTTTCGTTCGAAGACACAAAAATATTGGATATAGAACCAAATTGGTTTAAACGGAATATTAGTGAGATGTATTTTATAAAAAAGAACGAAACAATAAACTTTAAAATAGATGTGGATAATCTAAAT
The DNA here is from genome assembly GCA_024734495.1 of Forficula auricularia. Classification (NCBI taxonomy): domain Eukaryota; kingdom Metazoa; phylum Arthropoda; class Insecta; order Dermaptera; family Forficulidae; genus Forficula; species Forficula auricularia. Next base: position 25,065,138 of record JALMQS010000099.1, read on the forward strand.
ATTGTATATAGTCAATTATTTGAATTAAGACAATAATGTAAATAAATTATCAAATGTATATTTAAATAGTAAAGTAGGAGAAAAAAAAGGTTATTTTTTAAAAAAGTTAATTGTTTGTCGGATTCAGGAGTTGACCAAGAAGGGTCCAATGGAAGTTGAATGACTTGCAGGAGACAAATTCATGAATCTGACGGGAAATTACTAACAAATATGTCCACAATTGACTATGAAAATTGTAAAAAAACAAATGAGAGAAGATATGAAATCAAATTTAGATTGTTCAAGAAAACAAATATTAAAAAACTGACAAGCCTAATTGATGATAGCGCAACTATTAACACAACAGCAAATCAAGATAAATTTATATATAATTTCACTGATACAATATTACCGGAAGAAGTAAAAAGAACACTTTGCCTAGAACCAAAATTTGGTATTCCTCTAAGAGCCCAAGAAATCCCAGTGCATATATTGATAAAAGATTTAGAATCCGGAATCAACTCAATTAACACTGTGATAAATAGTTCAAAAACTATAAAAGATGAACAAAATATTATAAGAGCAAAGAGTGTTAATATAATTACTAATTTTTACAAGAAGAATGAACCAATAAAGACAAATATTATCAGAAGCGATTTTTTTAGAACAAAACGGTTCCTGAAAGAACATCCTGAATTAATTGTATCCCGATCAGATAAAGGTAACAACACTGTTATTATGAAGAAAGATACTTACACTGAAGAAATGTCCAAAATACTAGAAGACAAAGAAACGTACTTAGAAATAAAAAAAGATCCAACAACAAGATTCGAAAAACAAGCCAATGAAATCATTAAAAAATTGAAAATGTAAATATTATTGACGATAATGAAGAAAAGGCTTTGAAGGCACACAACACCGTTCCGCCTAGATTATACGGACTTAGAAAAGTACACAAAGATGGATGCAAAATGAGACCAGTAGTCAGTTCAATAGATTCCCCATGTTATCGATTAGCAAAATATCTGCATAAAATACTCACTCCAATCACATCTTCATTTAAATATACCTTAAAAAATTCATTTGAGATGGCTGAGTATATAAAAAATATACAATTGTCCCAAGATTACGTCATGGTCTCATTAGATGTAGTATCTCTTTTCACTAATATACCAAAGAAATTAGTCCTAGAGACAATATCTACAAACTGGAACGAATGGTCAGAACAGGTGAAAGTACCAAAAGAACTTCTAATGGAGATGGTGGAATTTTGTTTTGAATCAAGCTATTTCAGGTTCGATAATAAGTTTTACAAACAATTGGATGGTTCAAGTATGGGAAATCCTTCAAGCCCAATCATGGCCAACATAGTAATGAACCATATATTAACAGAAGTAGAAAGAAACCTACAGTTTAAGTTGGAGGTTCTTAAGATATATGTTGATGACACACTGATAGCAGTACCAAAAAACAAAACACAAGAATTACTGGAAACTTTTAACAACTATAATAATAAGATCCAATTCACAATGGAATGTGAAACTAATATGAGCATCCCCTTCTTAGATCTGCTAATAATAAGAAAAGAAAATGGAAGACTAGAAACGAACTGGTATACGAAACCTATCAACTCAGAGAGAACCTTGAATTATTATTCGAACCATCCAATATCTCAAAAATTGGGAATGATTAAAGGCTTACTACACCGGATTTTAACACTGAGTGATAAAAAATATCACAAAGAGAATTATAAAAAAATAGAAGAGATTCTCATAAAGAATAATTACCCACCAGGTCTTATACATAACCTATTTAACAAGTTTAAATTACAAAAAAAGACACCTGAAGAAGATAATCTGGCCAAAAATTATACTAAATTCCCTTTCATCAAGCCGATGTCATTAAAGGTTAAAAAATGTTTTGAGAACACCAACGTAAACTTCGCTTTCTACAACATAAAAAAGATAACATCTATATATTCCAATATAAAGATCAAAATGGACCATTTAGATAAAAAAAATGTGATATATGAATGCCTTATTGAATGTAGTGCATGTTATATCGGCCAAACAAAACAGAAATTGTCAAAAAGACTTTCACAACATAAGAACGATTGTAAAAATTACGAATATGCAAAGAGAAAGCAAGACAGCATTGGCAGTCCATCATTTCAACACTGGGCACAAGTTTTCGTTCGAAGACACAAAAATATTGGATATAGAACCAAATTGGTTTAAACGGAATATTAGTGAAGATGTATTTTATAAAGAACGAAACAATAAAACTTTAGAACAGATGTGGATAATCTAAATATTGTAGTCAATTATTTGAATTAAGACAATAATGTAAATAAATTATCAAATGTATATTTAAAAATAGTAAAGTAGGAGAAAAAAAGATTATTTTTTAAAAAAGTAAATTGTTTGTCGGATTCAGGAGTTGACCAAGAGGGGTCCAATGGAAGTTGAATGACTTGCAGGGCGAATTCATGAATCTGACGAGAATACTAACAAATATGTCCACAATTGACTATGAAAATTGTAAAAAAACAAATGAGAGAGATATGAAATCAAATTTAGATTGTTCAAGAAAACAAATATTAAAAAACTGACAAGCCTAATTGATGATAGGGCAACTATTAACACAACGGCAAATCAAGATAAATTTATATATAATTTCACTGATACAATATTACCGGAAAAAGTAAAAAGAACACTTTGCCTAGAACCAAAATTTGGTATTCCTCTAGAGCCCAGAAATCCCAGTGCATATATTGATAAAGATTAAAGGCTTACTACCTTAGTTTAACACTGGTGATAAAAAATATCACAAAAAGAATTATAAAAAAATAGAAGAGATTCTCGCAAAGAATAATTACCCACCAGGTCTTATACATAACCTATTTAACAAGTTTAAATTACAAAAAAGACACCTAGAAGATAATCTGGCCAAAAATTATACTAAATTCCCTTTCATCAAGCCGATGTCATTAAAAGGTTAAAATGTTTTGAGAACACCAACGTAAACTTCGCTTTCTACAACATAAAAAAGATAACATCTATATATTCAATATAAAGGGTAAAATGATTAGTAGATAAAAAAATGTGATATATGATTCTTGAATGTAGTGCACTGTTACTATCGGCCAAACAAAACAGAAATTGTCAAAAGACTTTCACAACGCAAGAACGATTGTAAAATTACGAATATGCAAGAAAACAAGACAGCATTGGCAATTACATCATTTCAACACTGGGCACAAGTTTTCGTTCGAAGACACAAATAATGGATATAGAACCAAATTGGTTTAAACAGGAATATTAGTGAGATGTATTTTATAAAAAAGAACAGAAAACAATAAACTTTAAAACAGATGTGGATAATCTAAATATTGTATATAGTCAGTATTTGGAATAAGACAATAATGTAAATAAATTATCAAATGTATATTTAATTAGTAAAGTAGGAGAAAAAAAGATTATTTTTTTAAAAAGTTAATTGTTTGTCGGATTCAGGAGTTGACCAGAGGGGTCAATGGAAGTTGAATGACTTTACGAGACAATTCATCGATCTGACGGGAAATTACCCCAACAAATATATTACAATTGACTATGAAAATTGTAAAAAAACAAATGAGAGAAGATATGAAATAATTTAGATTGTTCAAGAAAACAAATATTAAAAAACTGACAAGCCTAATTGATGATGGCACAAGCTATTATACAACAACAAATCGAATAAATTTATATATAATTTCACTGATGCAATATTACCGGAAGAGGTAAAAAAGAACACTTTGCCTAGAACCAAAATTTGGTATTCCTCTAAGAGCCCAAGAAATCCCAGTGCATATATTGATAAAAGATTTAGAATCCGGAATCAACTCAATTAACACTGTGATAAATAGTTCAAAAACATAAAGATGAACAAAATATTATAAGAGCAAAGTGTTAATATAATTACTAATTTTACAAAAGAAGAATGAACCAATAAAGACAAATATTATGAAAGCGATTTTTTTAGAACAAAACGGTTCCTGAAAAGACATCCTGAATTAATTGTATCGATCAGATAAAGGTAATAAAACTGTTATTATGAAGAAAGATACTTACACTGAAGAAATGTCCAAAATGCTAGAAGACAAAGAGCGTACTTAGAAATAAAAGATCCAACAACAAGATTCGAAAAACAAGCCAACGAAATCATTAAAAAGTGAAATAATGTAAATATTATTGACGATAATGAAGAAAAGGCTTTGAAGGCACACAACACCGTTCCGCCTAGATTATACGGACTTAGAAAAGTACACAAGTGGACTAAAATAGGAATGATAGTCAGTTCAATAGATTCCCCATGTTATCGATTAGCAAAATATCTGCATAAAATACTCACTCAATCACATCTTCATTTAAATATACCTTAAAAAATTCATTTGAGATGGCTAGTATATAAAAAATATGCAATTGTCCCAAGATTACGTCATGGTCTCATTAGATGTAGTATCTCTTTTCACTAATATACCAAAGAAATTAGTCCTAGAGACAATATCTACCAACTGGAACAAGAATGGTCAGAACAGGTGAAAGTACCAAAAGAACTTCTAATGGAGATGGTGGAATTTTGTTTTGAATCAAGCTATTTCAGGTTCGATAATAAGTTTTACAAACAATTGGATGGTTCAAGTAGCGGAAATCCTTCAAGCCCAATCATGGCCAACATAGTAATGAACCATATATTAACGAAGTGAAGAAACCTACAGTTGAAGTTGAAGTTTCTGCAAGATATATGTTGATGACACGCGAGTAGCAGTACCAAAAAACAAAACACAGAAGAATTGCGAAAAGAACTTTAACAACTATAATAATAAGGTCAATTCACATTAGGTCTTGAAACTAATATGAGCATCCCCTTCTTAGATCTGCTAATAATAAAGAAAGAAAATGGAAGACTAGAAGCGACTGGTATACGAAAACCTATCAACTCAGAGAGAACCTTGAATTATTATTGAACCATCCAATATCTCAAAAATTGGGAATGATTAAAGACTTACTACACCGGATTTTAACACTGAGTGATAAAAAATATCACAAAGAAAATTATAAAAAAATAGAAGAGATTCTCATAAAAGGCAATTACTTACCAGGTCTTATACATAACCTATTTAACAAGTTTAAATTACAAAAAAATACACCTGAAGAAGATAATCTGGCCAAAAATTAGCACTAAATTCCCTTTCATCAAGCCGATGTCATTAAAGGTTAAAAATATTTTGAAACACCAACGTAAACTTCGCTTTCTACAACATAAAAAAGATAACATCTATATTCCAATATAAAGGTAAAATGGACCATTTAGATAAAAAAAATGTGATATATAGGATACCTTGTGAATGTAGTGCATGTTATATCGGCCAAACAAAACAGGAATTGTCAAAAAGACTTTCACAACATAAGAACGATTGTAAAATTACGAATATGCAAGAGAAAACAAGACAGCATTGGCAGTCCATCATTTCAACACTGGGCACAAGTTTTCGTTCGAAGACACAAAAATATTGGATATAGAACAGAATTGGTTTAAACAGATATTAGTGAGATGTATTTTATAAAAAAGAACGAAACAATAAACTTTAGAACGAATGTGGATAATCTAAATATTGTATATAGTCAATTATTTGAATTAAGACATCATCATAAATAAATTATCAAATGTATATTTAAATAGTAAAAGTAGGAAAAAAGATTATTTTTTAAAAAATAAATTGTTTGTCGGATTCAGGAGTTGACCAAGGGGTCGATAGTTGCTAGATTGAATATTATAATATAATAAAAATAAATAATCAATGCACTTCTTAAAAGATAT
>JALMQS010000099.1:25074292-25097780 GCA_024734495.1 Forficula auricularia
TAAGAATCCAAAAAATGAACTAAAATTTACATTTTTTGAAGACTTTCTCTTATTAAATTATTCTCTTCCTAACTTTTAGTTTATGATACCATCAATTTGAATTTTTATCTCTGATTATTATTTATTTATTTTTTTGGTTAACGTGATTTTTTCATCAGGAAATGAAATACGGACAACTTCTCACCATCTACAAGGCCCAAACTGCCCCCAAAATCTCGAATACGGCTCTCATCTGTGGAGAGGAGCCTCAAAATATTCTCTTGCTACTCCTGATGCAATTCAGAAACGAGCCGTCAGGCTAATTGACTTCTATTGGATTCAGCTTTCCTTCTCAATATTATATCAATGTTGGAACATGCAAAACTAAAAATATAATTTTCTCCCTTTAGCCCTGACAGCCCCTTGCAATTAAAAATTAAAACATTTAAAAGCGGTAACTAACAAGCACATTTGCAAACAGTATCTCACATGAGCGAATTAATTATTGTTACGATTAACATAAATTCTTGAAAATTTTTTATAGTATGTCGAATGGTCCGTCACAGAGGTGGGAACTCGTGCATCCATATAGAAGAGATGAACATCCCAATATGCGGATAGACATGAAAAAGGAAAAGTCAGAAATCAGAATCGATGTATCAGTGTGTTGATAATTGAACTTAAAAAAGAGATAATAACAAACGGTTGCGACCCCTGCGTTTCGATGGATTAGTTGTGGTCTCACGGGGTAAATAGCCTGGGCTAATAATTTGAAAAGAAATTTTTTCAGTTTACGATTAATTTTAAAAAAAATTTTTAGTTTAAAAATTTTTTTTTGAAGGGAAGCGGTGTCATAAATGGTAACAACCCATTTTCGCACATTGTTGAACAAAGAATCGAATTTAGAAGTATGTTTTTTTATGCATAGTAGAGTTAAAAATCTTAAATCTGAACTTTTTCAAAATTTATTAATTTAATAACTTAAAAATAGGAAAGAGATTCCAGTCAAGCCAAATATAGAATAAATTTCGTAAAAATTAGTTTATTTTTCATATTTAAAGAGAAGCTGGCCGCTGGATTGCCCAAAGTCATTCGTGGTATATGAGCTTTAAGGCCCAGTTCTGAATATGAAATAGAATGAGATTAGCCAGGGTCCAAACACCTTCAAATAACAAAATAGAACATTATGATTGGCGATGTCCCCTTAGAAGGGGTAGAAAACTAAGAATTATATAAAACCTAGCCTCCACACACCAAGGAGACAGATCGGAAAGGCATAAAAAAGCTGACACGAAGAAATATTTCTCTCTATTATTTTATCCAGCTCTTACCTTTACATCTCTATATTATACCTCTACCTATATTATTCTATTACTTATCCTGCTCTCTTACATTACATCTCTTACATTACACTCTCCATATTATACACTCTCTCATTACTGATCTCACGAGTATATTTCTTTCCTGGAGTCGTTTTGCGGGCATTTTCATTCATCCACTTGCGAGCCTCCATTGGCACTTCTATCATTAGCACGATATTAATTGGATAGCACGGACAAGAATACCTGTCCGGCTTCGCAACATACCACGGAAGCTGATCAAAAGGCGAGACTCCAGGCCCGTTACACAAATTCTTCTGACGGCAGTCTACGGAACCTGAGCGAGCAGCCACGGCACAGCTAATGCTGTTTGAATTACTTTGAACCGAGCAGCACATCTCAAGAGCAAACGTAATTAATCCTACTTTCTTCGAACGATCTCCGTTCACATTAAAGACATCCAATCAATTAATCTCTTTCTGACTGTTAAATTCACCAAGGACCTCAATAAATCATATATTATACATTGAATTCCTTGATTATCTTTCACTGTTAAGAAAATTCCCCATTCTCCTTTGCAGCTAGAATTCATTTAAGTATTTTTATTTTATTTTTTTGCCTATTTAGAATTATTTTTTTTATTTTTTTTGTAAATTCATTGCATCAGATTAACTTCAGTAACGTAAAATTTGAACATAAGAGTAAATTCAGTAGTTTATCAAACTAGTACAACGAGATACACTGAGTTACACCACCACCTCCACGTCTATAAAGGTTAGTATTCTCACACTCAGCAATATTCCCCTTAAACGTCCCCTTACCAAACTAATTTCCTTACCCCTCCAACCACATACCCTCCCTAACCCCATTGCAGTATATTTAAATAGTAAAGTAGGAGAAAAAAAGATTATTTTTTAAAAAATACCATTTGTCGGATTCAGGAGTTGACCAAGAGGGGTCGATAGTTGCTAGATTGAATATTATAATATAATAAAATAAATAATCAATGCACTTAAAAGATATCTTAGTACATAATAATCTTCTTTAATGACATCTTAAAATAAATAATAAAAATAATAAAAAAAAATTCTTTGTTCAATTTGATTCTTTTAGTTTTTTGACAAAAAACAATTAATTTGTTTAAAAGTTTATATTTTATGTTGGTTGATGAGTTGAATGAATTGTGATAGAAAAAGAATATTGTTTGAAATAAGCTGTAGTAAAAAATCCTGACAAATAAGTTTAATAAATGAGGTGAGAAAACTAACCAAACATACTATTGTACTTTGTAAAAATGATCAATAAAAAGATGTCTAATGGCTTTGTTTCACTATTTCAGCCACTGAAGCTGTAAAAATAGCAACGAAACGCTAGACATATTTAATCAAAACTTGTATTTAATTTAATTTAAAGTCTTGTCCGTTCCTACGATTCCTTTAATTAATTAAATATTTAATTTTATTTTATTATATTAATACGCCTTTTACCATATGGCGGCTATACATAATCAATTGGAAATATTCAAGCTAATATCGTTTCGTTGGGCAGATAAATGGATTGTTAATAAAGACAACGAGATTCCACCGAGTGTATGATAAAATCGTTTTATCAAAGACGATAAAAATTCCTTTTGAAGAGTATTTAAAATATTTTCCATAGTCTTAAACTACTTTTACTATTTAAAAAAATAACTATCTAATATATGTATATAACAACTATAAATATATAATAAAACTTTTCAATTATATTTTTAATAAATTAAGGAATTTATATTTTAAATGAATATGTCATAAAATAACACAAATATACACCTACATATGTAAGAAATTTTAATTTTTAAATAAAAATCTAAAAATTATCTATATCTTTTTAATTATAATTATTATTATTTATTTTCAAAGGCGACACTGCGGCGCCTCAGAAAACCACCATACATTTAAAGCATTCAATCATCTGCCTCGCGTATTTGTGTTCTTTTCACCATAGAGTTCGAACTAGGTTTTTTTCTGAGATCTAATTGATTTAATATTTTGTTTATTTGATGTAGAATTAAAAAAATAGTTCTTATAAAAGTTGTTCAGTTTTTTTTGGTAGATTCAAAATATGTAGACAAAAACAAATATATAGGTGTCTATTTAAAAAAGAACTTGACCTTGAAATACCCTTGAAAGTTTGTTGTAGGTATGCAAACAATAGCGTAGGTTAATTTCCCCTCCATATAAATAAACTTTTATTTGAAATTTTTTCATATAATCCACTGTTTTTGAGTTATAAGACTGTCTCAAGTTAAAAAACTAACCCGGTATATCTTTCAAAAAAGCGCGGTCAAAACAATTCTCGTTAATATATCAATTTATTTGATATATTAATGAGAAAATTTGCACCAATAATTCTTATTATAAAAACATATAATAATTATTCAATAATTAGAAATTTGATATCTAATTAATATTATGATTATCAAACGAATTATTAATTAAATGATTTAATTTTATTTTATTATATTATTATTCGAAATCGTTGGCAACACTGGAAATAGCCTATATTTTAATTTTGTGTTGAGACCCTTGCAAAATTTTAAAAATCCCGTTAGATGGCGTTTCAAATGCTTCTAAAAATGTTTACATGGTAGTGCTTAATTTCCTTAAAAGCCCACACAATTGTACTTTCTACTCGCTTATTTGCCATTGTGAACGAACGAAGGAATAATTATTTCAACTTAATATATTTTTTTCTTTTACTTGTGATTATATCTATTTTATAAAAAACATTTAGTGATATATTTTATAAAATTATTTTAAAGTGAAGAAAATATCATGGATAGTGGAAATTTTGAAGCTCTCAAGGGTAACTAATAATATATATTAATATTTATATACAACATAAATTTATATTTTCATTCATAAAATTAGCGAATATGTTTTTTATTTTCACAGAGACGAGAAATGACAAATATTGATGATATAGTGAAAATTAGATTACTACAGGTATGTGTCTATTTATTTATTTATTATTAAAAATGTGTGTATTTTTTTTTTTTTTTTGAATTTTCAAAACTTTCGATGATGAATTGAGCTACTTTTTCTAGAAATTAAACTTCTATGGCTATATCCACATGACTGGACCATACGCCTGGCCACTCATTCTAATATTTAATATTTAATATTAGTAATGAAACTGTTTAAGGTTTTAATTTTTGTGATTAATTTGATTAAAATTTGAATTTTTATTTAAATCACACATATGATTGATTAATTATAATTATTTATTGAAATAAATAAGTATAAAATAAATACAACGTTTCGATCGACTTATCCCAAGTGATCGTTTCAAGCGAGCACCCACTCCGATTACACTGCTGGACAAAAATAGTTTTTCCCGTAAATCTAACAATGGATTCTTGGTAGAGTTTTCTACGCCGATTATCATGCATTTCACAATTTTTTACAAAATGGCAGTATTCTGATATTATTGATTAAAAATGACGAAATGGCCATTTTGACCTATTCGAGTTCCATTAAATATTAAACAGCACATTTGAAATCAAATATGTTGTTGACCTAACAGAAAAACAGTTTTTCCTTTGAATCTCCAAATTACTATTCTCTTTAACTTATCCTATAACTCGAGTTATATCTAAAAAACTAAAACTGTGATTTTAAAGGATAATAAACATAGATAAAAACATAATTTTTTAGTCTTTTAGCTATTACTCGAGTTATAATTGAGCTAAAACAAATAATAATTTCAAAATCAAAGAGGAAGTTGTTTTCAATTACGTCAACAAAATATTTTGATTTCAAATATTGCTGTTTAATATTTAATGTATTCGGAAATAGTCAAAATGTATTTTTCGTCATTTTAATCGATAATATTTCAAAACTTGACGTGTTGTAAAAAATTGGGAAATTGTATGATAATCAAAGGAAAACTCTACCGGAATCTATTGTTAGGTTTACATGGAGAAATTTTTGTCGAACAGTAATTATTGTACATTTCAAGTTAAAATCCAATTTCACATAAGACTCCATGTTATAAGTTAACTCGGCAATCACGTGGCATCCAGACCACGTGTAAAACTCATTATCATACATCAATTTCTATTAATCAATTATGCGATGAAGAGGACAAAGCCGCCCTCGAAAGTATAGCCTCGTTATAAATAAATTAAAATTTATTTTTCAAGCAGAAAAGACACTAATTTTTATTGTCTCCTTTAATTTATAAAACGACACAAAAGAAAGCCTAATTTAATAAATATTTTTAATATACAGATTAGGCATAAAGATTTTTTTTAAAAATGTTTTTTTTTTTTTTTTAAATAATCTAGATAATAAGTATGAGATTTTTTATGAACATTTTAAAGGTGTAAACTAATAATTAAAATGTGCCTGAGGAATCAGAAAAATATTCTGCGTAACGTGTAGCAAATATTTTAAAAAATTTAACCTTGCATGTAATCAGTTTAGATAATAATTAAAATATTAAATAACTAGAAAGTAAAATTTTTTTTATGATAATGATAAGAGAAGGAGTTACATTCAAAAAGGTGCAACCCCTAAAGGCCTGGGGTTGGCCCCTCCATCGTGAAAAGAAGAAGAAAGAATTTTATAGGCTGGGCGGGGTCGAAGTTATCTGTGGATTCGGGTCTGGGCCAGCTGAAGGCGGTAAACGTGAAAGATGGTGGCAGGGAGCGAGTTCCAGTCTCTGGAGGTCATAGGGATAAAAGAGTTATGAAAGCGCTTGTTCGACTTTATCCAATTTGACAGCGAAGGTGCTGAGCGTTTGAAAACCGCGTTGCAAAAAGTCCATTAGAGGACAATTGATTTCAGCTCGGAAAATCCAATTTAACGATTAGTAATATTAATAATTTTTTTTTTATTTATTTATTTCAGATGAAAGATTACGAGAATGAGAGAATCCTCCGTGATGGGGGGCCTGTGAGGATGAATCCGGATGGAACTACCAATATTTGGCAAGCTATAATGCAAGGATCTATCCTGGCCATCAAATACTGGTTGCACTATGGATCCTACCAATGTTTTAATAAATTATCCTTTTGCTGATCCTCGAAATTTGACTATTCTGCATTATGCGGCTCATGGAGGATGGTCTGAAACAGCGGAGTTTGTGTTAAAACTGGGTGCCAAGGTGGACGCATTGGATTCGGAACAGACAACGCTCCGATGATACATGTCAGAACGGACATCGTCAAATAGTAGATGCTATTAAATTCTGGAGCAGCACTCAATCACCAGAATAAGGACGGAAATACGCCTTACCATATGGCGGTTATACATAATCAATTGAAATATTCAAGTTAATATCGTTTCGTTGGGCAGATAAATGGATTGTTAATAAAAACAACGAGATTCCAATCGAGTGTATGATAAATCGCTTCTATCAAAGACGATAAAATTTTGAAGAGTATTTAAAATATTTTCCATAGTCTTAAACTACTTTTACTATTTAAAAAAATAACTATCTAATATATGTATATAACAACTATAATATATAATAAAAACTTTTCAATTATATTTAATAAATTAAGGAATTTATATTTTAATGAATATGTCATAAAATAACACAAATATACCTACATATGTAAGAAATTTTAATTTTTAAATAAAAATCTAAAAAATTATCTATAGATTTTTTTTATTATAATATTATTATTTATTTTCAGCGGGGCATTGACTGAAAGTGCCTCAGAAAAACTACCATATTTAAGCATTCAATCATCTGCCTCTATTTGTGTTCTTTTCACCATAGAGTTCGAACTAGGTTTTTTTCTGAGATCTAATTGATTTAATATTTTGTTTATTTGATGTAGAATTAAAAAATAGTTCTTATAAAAGTTGTTCAGTTTTTTTGGTAGATTCAAAATATGTAGACAAAAAACAAATATATAGGTGTCTATTTAAAAAAAAGAACTTGACCTTGAAATACCCTTGAAAGTTTGTTGTAGGTATGCAAACAATAGCGTAGGTTAATTTCCCCCTCCATATAAATAAACTTTTATTTGAAATTTTTTTTCATATAATCCACTGTTTTTGAGTTATAAGACTGTCTCATGATAAAAAACTAACCCGGTATATCTTTTTCAAAAAAGCGCGGTCAAAACAATTCTCGTTAATATATCAATTCTTATTTGATATATTAATGAGAAAAATTATAAATTCAATAATTCTTATTATAAAAACATATAATAATTATTCAATAATTAGAAATTTGATATCTAATTAATATTATGATTATCAAAACGAATTATTAATTAAATATTTAATTTTATTTTATTATATTATTATTCGAAATCGTTGGCAACACTGGAAATAGCCTATATTTTAATTTTGTGTTGGAGTCCCTTGCAAAATTTTAAAATCCCGTTAGATGGCGTTTCAAATGCTTCTAAAATGTTTACATGGTATGTTTAAATTTTAAAAGCCCACACAATTGTACTTTCTACTCGCTTATTTGCCATTGTGAACGAACGAAGGAATAATTATTTCAACTTAATATATTTTTTTCTTTTACTTGTGATTATATCTATTTTAAAAAAAACATTTAGTGAAATATTTTATAAAATTATTTTAAAGTGAAGAAAATATCATGGATAGTGGAAATTTTGAGCTTCCAAGGGTAACTAATAATATATATTAATATTTATATACAACATAAATTTATATTTTCATTCATAAAATTAATAAATATGTTTTTTATTTTCACAGGGACGAGAAATGACAAATATTGATGATATAGTGAAAATTAGATTACTACAGGTATGTGTCTATTTATTTATTTATTATTAAAAATGTGTGTATTTTTTTTTTTTTTTTTTTGAATTTTCAAAAATATAATATCATCGATGATGAATTGAGCTACTTTTTCTTAGAAATTAAACTTCTATGGCTATATCCACATGACTGGACCATACGCCTGGCCACTCATTCTAATATTTAATATTTAATATTAGTAATGAAACTGTTTAAGGTTTTAATTTTGTGATTAATTTGATTAAAATTTGAATTTTTATTTAAATCACACATATGATTGATTAATTATAATTATTTATTGAAATAAATAAGTATAAAATAAATACAACGTTTCGATCGACTTATCCTGCGATCGTTTTCAAGTATGAGCACCCACTCCGATTACACTGCTGGACAAAAATAGTTTTCCCGTAAATCTAACAATGGATTCTGGTAGAGTTTTCTACGCTGATTATCATGCAATTTCACAATTTTTTACAAAATGGCAGAGTTTTGAGATATTGTTGATTAAAATGACGAAAATGGCCATTTTGACCTATTTTCGAGTCCCATTAAATATTAAACAGCAATATTTGAAATCAAAATATGTTGTTGACCTAACAGAAAACAGTTTTTTCTTTGATTTTCAAATTACCATTTCTTTTTAACTTAATCATAACTCGAGTTATATCTAAAAAACTAAAACTTCGTGATTTTAAAGGATAATAAACATAGATAAAAACATAATTTTTTAGTCTTTTAGCTATTACTCGAGTTATAATTGAGCTAAAAACAAATAATAATTTCAAAATCAAAGAGGAAGCTGTTTTCAATTACGTCAACAAAATATTTTGATTTCAAATATTGCTGTTTAATATTTAATGGGACTGGAAAATAGGTCAAAATGGCCTTTTTCGTCATTTTAATCGATAATATTTCAAAACTTTGACGTGTTGTAAAAAATTGGGAAATTGTATGATAATCAGCGTAGAAAACTCTACCGGAATCTATTGTTAGGTTTACATGGAGAAATTTTTGTCGAACAGTAATTATTGTACATTTCAAGTTAAAATCCAATTTCACATAAGACTCCATGTTATAAGTTAACTTCGGCAATCACGTGTAATTCAGACCACGTGTAAAACTCATTATCATACATCAATTTCTATTAATCAATTATGATGAAGAGGACAAAGCCGCCCTCGAAAGTATAGCCTCGTTATAAATAAATTTAAAATTTATTTTTCAAGCAGAAAAGACACCCACTCTTTTATTGTCTCCTTTAATTTATAAAACGACACAAAAGAAAGTTTCAATTTAATAAATATTTTTAATATACAGACAGGGTGATAAAGATTTTTTTTTAAAAATGTTTTTTTTTTTTTTTTTTTTTTTAAATAATTCCGATAATATATGAGATTTTTTTATGAACATTTTGTGGGTGTAAACTAATAATTAAAATGTGCCTGAGGAATCAGAAAAATATTCTGCGTAACGTGTAGCAACATTTTAAAAATTTAACCTTAAATAATCAGCCAGATAATAATTAAAATATTAAATAACTAGAAAGTAAAATTTTTTTTATGATAATGATAAGAGAAGGAGTTACACCAAAAAGGTGCAACCCCTAAAGGCCTGGGGTTGGCCCCTCCATCGTGAAAAGAAGAAGAAAGAATTTTATAGGCTGGGCGGGGGTCGAAGTTATCTGTGGATTCGGGTCTTAAATAGCTGAAGGTTATAAATCGCGGGAAAGATGGTGGCAGGGAGCGAGTTCCAGTCTCTGGAGGTCATAGGGATAAAAGAGTTGGCGAAAGCGCTTGTTCGACTTTTATCCAATTTGACAGCGAAGGGGTGCTGAGCGTTTGAAAACCGCGTGTTTCTCGTAAAAAGTCCATTAGGAGGGATAATTGATTTCAGCTCGGAAAATCCAATTTAACGATTAGTAATATTAATAATTTTTTTTTTTATTTATTTATTTCAGATGAAAGATTACGAGAATGAGAGAATCCTCCGTGATGGGGGGCCTGTGAGGATGAATCCGGATGGAACTACCAATATTTGGCAAGCTATAATGCAAGGATCTATCCCGGCCATCAAATACTATTGCACTATGGATCCTAACAATGTTTTAATAAATCATCCTTTTGCTGATCCTCGAAATTTGACTATTCTGCATTATGCGGCCTATGGAGGATGGTCTGAAACAGCGGAGTTTGTGTTAAAACTGGGTGCCAAGGTGGACGCATTGGATTCGGAACAGACAACGCCCCTGATGATGGCATGTCAGAACGGACATCGTCAAATAGTAGAGATGCTATTAAATTCTGGAGCAGCACTCAATCACCAGAATAAGGACGGAAATACGCCTTACCATATGGCGGCTATACATAATCAATTGGAAATATTCAAGTTAATATCGTTTCGTTGGGCAGATAAATGGATTGTTAATAAAAACAACGAGATTCCAATCGAGTGTATGATAAATCGTTTTATCAAAGACGATAAAATTCCTTTTGAAGAGTATTTAAAATATTTTCCATAGTCTTAAACTACTTTTACTATTTAAAAAAATAACTATCTAATATATGTATATAACAACTATAATATATAATAAAAACTTTTCAATTATATTTAATAAATTAAGGAATTTATATTTTAAATGAATATGTCATAAAATAACACAAATATACCTACATATGTAAGAAATTTTAATTTTTAAATAAAAATCTAAAAAATTATCTATATCTTTTTAATTATAATTATTATTATTTATTTTCAAAGGCGCATTGACTGCGGCGCCTCAGAAAACCTACCATATTTAAGCATTCAATCATCTGCCTCTATTTGTGTTCTTTTCACCATAGAGTTCGGACTAGTACTCAATAAAATATATAATAATACTTACCAACAATAAAAAAAACTATAAATTTGTGAGTAAATAAAGAAAAATAAATAAACTACCTATATAAGAACAAAATAACAGGTAAGCTGGGTAAAACAAGATTCGATTACACTGAAGTGCAAAAAAATTGACCCACCAATTATTGCTTATTGCAAGTGTACTTGTCACTTGTCGTTGACTTAGCCTTTGATTAATTAGCCATACACAATTTGAACTTCTTGACCTTCAGAAATATCCATTTTGTATATTTTATTTTTCTATCAAAGATGCTTAATTCAAAATTATTAATTTTATTGATATTTCAAATGTAATTTGATCTTTTATTAAAACTTCATTTAAATGTAAAGTGATATTGAAAAAGTATGATAATTTATAATTGTATCTTTTAATTTAATTTTACTTTTTTATTTTTTATAAAATTCCAAAATTATCAACAATATTTATTGAATATGTTAGTTTGAGAGTTAATAGAAAATAAATAGTTAATCTATTCTATATAATAAAAATGATATTCTGTTTCTTTGTAAGCGCAGATCTCTCAAATGCCTGGACCGATTTGGATAAATTTTTTTTAATGTGTGTAATAGTCCAATTCAGGTTAATACTTAAAAAATTGGAAAATTAAGGAAAAACTAAAAAAAAATTCAGGTTAGCCAACATAGCTTGCCAAACAATAAAAGATCTAGACTAGCAAACTGAACATCTGTTGGCGGCCCTTTTTTTAAGATTTTTGAGAGTCATTCATTCTTAATAGTTCTAACTACATTATCGTTGAAGAAGAATTTAATACTGAATTTTTACAAAATTAAGTACAATTTTATTGTATAAATTATTTTATTTTATTTGATTTTCTCAAATTCTGAATATTTATTTTTTCCAAACTGATAAATACAATTTGATAATTATTTTTCTAATTCACACTCATGGAGCGAATTTCAACTCTTTAGCTAAAAGTTTTCAAATTCCGTCAATATGACGATTTTTACCTGATTTATTGAATTTTTACAAGCAAAAACTTTATTTTAATTTAAATTAAAAAAATAGAAAACACCACCCTGAAAAAATTTGAGGATTCAGAAAAAATGTCAAAGTTTTTTTTTATGAGAAAAAAAAAATTAAAAATGGTAATAATCGAGAAATTTTCGTTAAACTAATTGAAGATACCTAGGTTTGAAAAATTTTATCTATTTTTTTTCAAAGTACATTTAAAAACAAAAATTTAAAAAAAAAAACCTCCCGATAACTAATTTTTTGAAAAAGTTATAGTTATTTAAAAAAAGCTAAATATTTTTTTCAAAAATTCCTAACTTCTTTTTGGTTGGGTGAAACAATTCTGAAAACCTTCTTTAATAGGGTAGAAAAAAATAAAAAAATTTCAGCCAAGCTTTTAATTAAATATATAGATGAAAATATTTAATTTAAAACAAAATATGTTATTTAAAAATCATTTATCTTAAAAATACTCATGGGAATCTCATCTCATACTTTTTCTATTGTATTTAAGACCCTCAGCCATTTCAAAAGAACTAAGCCTTTTGGCTTTTGTATTCGAGCTCATTATTATTATTTTTTACTTAAATAAATAAATAAATAATTTATTAAATAAATTAAATTAAATTAACAATGTCAATAATTCTTCGAATGTTTCTTAAATTTTATTCAATCGCGAATCAAATATAGGTAATTTTTGTCAATTATTAAGTGAAAATAATATCTGAACTTACATATTTCTAACTTGAAATAATGATGTTACATAAATTTATAATTTTTCTCATTAATATATCTGGGCTGGGAGATTGAATATATAACATCTTAGATTTCAAATTCATTTGGTGATCCATCCGAGTGTCATGCGGGCTATACGCAAAATGACGTTGGATTGTAGCAAAATGGATCATCTATCTATCTTTTTCTCTCTTGGTCCAGACTTAAGACTCCGCAGAATCCAATAGCCTCATCCGCAGTTGTCTCGTGATATACCGGATGAGTTTTTTATCTTGAGACATTCTAATAACTTAAAAACAGTGCATTATATGAAAAAAAGTTTCAAATAAAAGTTTATTTATATGGAGGGGAAACTAAACTGCGCTATTGGTTGTTTATCTACAAAAAGCTTTCAAGGGTATTTCAAGGTCAAGTTCAGTATTTTAAATAGAAACCTATATATTTGTTTACAAATTCTAAATCTACAAAAAAAAACTGAATAACTTTTATAAGAACTATTTTTTTATTCGACATCAAATAAACAAAATATTAAATCAATTAAAACTCTAATAATTATTTTAAACAATTATTCAGCTTAATTATCAAATAATAATGATTAAATAATTAATTATTAAATCGAAAAGTCAAAACAATGAAAATAAGTGTTTATAATGATCTTATAACTTCATTGTACACAGATTTAAGAGATTATTTTCTACTTATTAGAACAACTTAAAATTCTTGAGCTTAAAAAAGTTTATTTCTCGTGTCAATACAGTAGATAGTTATATTGTATTACCATAATAAAAATGGATCATTTTTTGTTGAAGACAGAATTGAAATGATCTTAATTTATGGTGGAAGTGTTGTGGGGCTGCCATTGAAATGGATGCCGAGCATTTCCTGACAGGGATACACCCTCACGAGCTTCATTTTATCGTGTTGTAAGCCTGTTAAAAATCTGTTGTCTGTAAAGTCGGTTTACTGACGATAGTTGAACGTGACAACGTCATAAGAAAATACTAATGGAATGGTATTTTCTTATGACGTTGTCAGGTTCAACTATCGTCAGTAAACCGACTTTACAGACAACCGATTTTTTTCATAAAATTCTTCATTCAAAAAATCATTTTAAATTTACAAAATACTTGAATAAAATTTATTGTTTAAATTTCTACTCGACTGTTAAAATTTAATTTTTGATTTTATTATTTTATAATAATAAATTTTGTATTGACATTATTTCTTTCAGCAAGTAAACTGAATAAAAGTTGTTGTTCAATTAGTTACTTAATTATTTTTGCAAATTTAATTGTAATTTGTTGTAAAAAAGTAATAATTTTGAATAATTTATTATAAGAAGAAATTGTGATTAAATTATTGTTCATAAATCTTAAATTTAAAATTTAAAATTTAGAAACATCATTAAAATTTTTGTAACTGTAGCTTTTAAAAAGCCCGCCTCAATCTTTGTCGCTCGTTCGGTTGTCTGTAAAGTCGGTTAAAATCTTCTGGTCTTCTCGCTACATAGATTTTTGTGAGCTTAGAAAAATTGCCCATAAGCTCCCCTTCCCGGGGTGAGAATGGACTTAATATGGCGGAGAGAGTATGCACACATAAGAAATCAGTTATATACTACTAAGTTAAAAACTTTAACATTGCTACTATAGTAAACATTAAGAAAAATAAAAAAACAGATATGAAACATAACGTCTTTATTATTGAGAAAATATTCACTATATGCCTATTAAAATCAGTCATTCTGTCTATAGAGACATGCTATATATGTAAATTGTATAATATATGATTTTACGAAGACTGGCGGTTAACAGAAACTGGCGGTTATTCGAAGTTTCACTGTAGTTGCTTTATCATTGGTTTTTTAAAGAAACCATTTTTTTTTTTTTAATTTTTCTTTTTCATTGATAAAGAGAGAATTTCTCCTGAAACGTTTTCAATTTTAATAATGGTTTCTAGATTGTTCTATAAACAATTTTATAATTTTCTCATTAATATATCAAAGAATAATAGCGAGAATTGTTTTTGAACAAGATATATATATCGCGAGACTACTGCTGGTTGAGGCTATTGGAATCTACTGAAATCTTAAGTCTGGACCAAGAGAGTGAAAATGAAGTGATCCATCTAGCTATGATCCAGCATCATTTCACGTTTAGCCCGCATGGCGCTTTTTATATCAAACACTGATATGGATTTGTAATCTGAGATGTTATATATGCAATTCCACCAGTCCAGCGCGCTCGATCTGTTAACACGTGTGTTAGGTGTTTGCCATGTGCACCTGTTCTATAAACGCTTATTAAAATTGCCTATTGTCTATGGCACAATATGAGCGGTCTGTCAACTAGGTATGTGATAAAATTGTTTTTTACTATTATTGATGTAATATTTTCAGAAATGTTCAGGTATGAAATCAGTAGGTAAGTGCTCCTTCGCAACTTCTACATGGGTTGGATTACTCACTAATACCCTTGAATAAACGTATCACGAACATTTTCTGACCGAATATAAACTTTAGATGTGTATATGTTTGCTAATGTTAAAAAATGTTAAATGGGGCAAAGATTCGCAGCGTTTTCGGGACAAATTCAGCAAAACCCGCAAAATCTATTCCATTCCAGAATTGGATCAATTATTTTAGGTCCTACTTACCTAGATTGATACCTACGTTCCTTCTTTAAAAGTGTCTCACTTTAATGGGAGTTTTGTAGTAAAATAAACAAACTGTATTTTTATTTGTAATTTGGTTTTCTTGACAAATAAATTGCACAAACCGTATTTTAACGTGTAATTTGCTTAGGGGGCAAAGATCCACGGTCGTGGACGTTTGCCCCACGTGTGCAGATCTTTACCCCGCACAATGGGCCAAATATCCGTAGTTGCAGGTTTCAGCTTAGAGCCCTCTACAACTTTTACCTCATTGATTTAAGAACTAATAAAACTACGTTTTTCATATGACAATTCAAGTTTTACTCTATCTATCAAAAAAAGGGAGAAAAAAAAATAAAAACCAAAAACTGTAGATCTTTGCTCCACCTGACACTACATATATATATTTTTGATATATATGTGTGTATGTTTATTTGCATCAAGCGAAGGAGAACCTCTTTGTTTCTCTTTATGAATCAACAACTCTGATAGTCTCGGGAAAATAAAAACTTTCCAATTAAAAATTTAATGGCGTGAGTTGGGTGTAAGTATATAATATATATTAGTGTAGGTATAGGTGTGCCTGGGTGGAAGCGTAAGGCTAAAGGTTTCGACGGCTCAATACGTTGCACTTAGCAAACGCAATTTGTGAACCGAGAGCGGAGAGATAATGTTACTAATTATACATGCGCCAAGAATTCATTTTGCATCTCCCTCTGGTGGAAATTGAATAAGACGTCCGGGGTGCTCCACATAGCATAGCAACCGCCCACTTACTTTACACCACTCTCAACGAATTCTCAAAGATGAAACCAACATTTACCTCGCTTTGCATTTGCAACTGAACTGATGAAATAATGCTGCATTAGAGTTGCAAGGTTGTTTTCAATTTGCATTTAAGGGATCAAGAGGGCAGTTAAAGGTTTTGCCCTAGAGAGAGAGAGTATAAAGGGAAAATTAGTTTAATTTAACATTTCAAACCCCATCTTATTCAGAATTTGAAGAAATGCTTTAGAAAAAGACTAAAACCTTGGGCAATAAGATGTGTTAAAAAAATGCAATAGTTCGAAAGAAAATTAGATAAGTATGTTTAATTATATTTCTGTTTCCCCTTCGAAAATCGAACCGATGTCAGGTTCACTTGCCGGTAGAGAGGCTCAACCTTCGCAAAGCGGATAATCTGCCCACGGGCAAACGAGAGTTTACTTTATTTAATATTATGAGATCAGCTAAGATAATTTTTTCGCATTTGAAAATGTTCAAAATAAATTTGTTAACGAATACTATAAATAGGTTTAATAACATGATCCAGTATAATTTTGGATGTTGTTTTTCTTATAACCTGAGAACACAATCATGTCTAAAATCTAAATATTGCCTAGACCAGAGGTATTCAACCCTGCGGCCCGACATAAAATTATAAATTTCTTTAAAACATTAAGATTTTTATAACATACTGAAAAAATATCTGATAAAATTTGGATCTAGTTTTTACTTTATCCAATGCGAAGCATGGGAGAAAGTATTGTAATCGCTCTCGCGGCAAGCGCGACTTCAAATGGTCCTCAGGTAAAGACTACGGAACCCATAGACTCAATTAAGGTCACAAATTGAAGTATTCAATGAGATTGAATTTTAGCACGTGACGGTTTTGCCAAAAATTACCTGGAATCTCGCCGAGAGGCCAAAAAGTGCCATTTTTTTTGGAAGTGCGTGGGGATGGATGGATGTATGTATGTTATCGTTTTTTTCGTCCACGAATTTTTCCACACCGTTGCACCGATTGAATTGAAATTGAAAACCTACCAGTATTTTAACAAAATCAAGCGCTGATTAGTTTTTGTTACATATCGGTCCACAAACATTAGTACTTTATTTCAGTACTTTTTTTGTTTTTTCTAAATATCTTGAAAATGACTCAACCAATTTTGATGAAATTTAATATCCTAATTAAGTACCTTGGGGACCACAAAAAAGATTAAATAAAGTTTTTAGTAAAATTATATTTTAAAGTACTTTACTCAAGAACATATTAATATTTCAAATGAATTTGGATAAAGTTGCAGTTTATTTTTTTTTTGTTTTTAAAATAAGAAGAAATTGGACAATCTCCCCAAAAATTTTCGAAAAATAAAAGGACAGATTTTAGAGTTTGAATGTTAAATAATTTATATCATCAAGATTTCCGAAAAAATAATCACAATTTTGTCATATTTTGGCTCAATTTTTTACTAGATATAACCATTTTTAAGATAATGTTACATCATTCGTATCCATAGTAAATTTATAACAGGAATAATAGTGAATTGGATAAAATTAAAAACATGGTTTTTTTTAATGGGCCAGACGTTTCGTCAATATTTGTATCAACTGAAGAAGTCAAAATATATTGACGAAATGACTGGCCCATTTAAAAAAAAACACTATGTTTTTAATTTTATCCAATTCTCTACTATTCCTATTATATATTTTTAAGATATTTTTGTTTCTTTCTCATGGTGGATACCATTATTCTACTAACTCTTTTTTTTATTAAATAATATCAATAGAATTATGATTTTTTTCTAGGGCCAGAGGCATTGGTTTTTAAATCAAAGGCGGTCCGTGTAAGCCAAAAGGTTGGACATCCCCGGCCTTATCAAAGAAAAATTACTTTCGATTTTTCCTACTTCAAAAACGTAGGAAATTATTATTATTATTATTATTATTTTTTGAACGTTAGAAAATATTCTGTTTTCAAATGAAATAAAAATGTTATCTCAATCAACCAAATAAATTACCAAAACAAGTGATTCATTTTATTAAATATCTTCACTGTAATCATGATGAATTACAGTAGGCTCTAGATAATTCGAAATCCAATGGACTACGAGAAAAATTCTAATTATCATGACGTTTGAATTATCAAGAGGAAAGAAAACAAATTCGAATTATTAAAAGTTTTTATTATATTTTTGAAAATATGTATGAGCTTACATAAATTTTATATATAGCTTTAAGTAAATAAGATGACATGTTCTGATGTGGCCAACCACTTGACTTTACCATACAAAACCTGGCCCCTCACTTATATTTAATATTTAATAAAATTATTTATAATCATGTAGGGGGTTAGTTTTTGCATTTTTAGACTTCTGGGGTCCCACTGATTATGTATACAAAATTTGGTTGAGTTTGCTCAAATGGCCTAGATTTTTAATTTTTAACCCCCTTCCACACCTGGGTCGATATGCACCAAAATCTAATCAGCTCTTAATCTCAATGGACCAAAACTACGTGAGAAATTTGGTTCCACACTAGTTTTTGAGCTAGCTCGTACACAAAAATTTGGTAACGCACAGACTAACTAACTAACCAACACAACCAGACAGACTAATAGACATTTTGACAAAACAATTATTATCTCGAAAAATATAATTTTTTCGATGTTCACTTATTAGAGCTTTTTTGTAGAGCGAAATATTATAGTTTCGCTCAATTTTTTTAATCAAAATAGTTTCAGCCGTTTTTTAGATATTTTGAAAAAAAGAAGGAAAAAAACCACTTTTTTCATGCACGATTACAATACTTGACCATACCCTGTATGGTAAAGTAAAAAGTAAAAATAATGAAAACGACAAAAAAGAACAAAAAATCACATTTGGATTAACATTGCAATAGATAATAACATACCTAATTATAAAAATTGAGAATAGTTTTTTTGCCAGAAAAAATTCGAATTATAAAGAGAGGAAGTGGCCTAAGCTCGAATTATAAACGTTCTCTCCCCCTCTTGTAACAAAAAAAGATCTCGAATTATCGAGCATATCAAAATACACAAGATCTTTTCGATTTACCGAAGTTAACAAGTGAAGAGTTCGAATTATCGAGAGTCAACTGTATTTACCTATTATTTTAATATCGTAAAAGCAGAACACAATTCTTTAAAATATTTATTTAATTTTTATCTGTTTTTTTTTTCTATTTGAAAACTTATCTTGAAATTCCAATGACCCATTTTAGGAAATAATTGTTTTTCTACTTTTCCTTGTTTTTGCATTTGAGTAAAATATGATGTCGACTTATAATAACTGGTCTTGGTTATAAACAACACTTTTCATCTTTAGTCTTTCTTGGAGTTTAAGAAAAGTGTAGCGAGAGTGAAAGTAGAAGGGGTAGAAAGTAAAGCTCTTGATGACACCCACGCTGCCGGTGGTAATACACAACGGGGACAACAGCGGAAATATATCAAAAAGTTTTCACCCCTTATATATATATAGATATAGATATATAACCCCCAGATACATCATAAGCAATCTCTTTGCGATGGTGACTGGAACGTGAAGAGAAAGGTGATGGGAAGTTCACGCCCAATGATAAATATCTTATAAAAAAAAAAATACCTTCCTATATATATATATATATCAGTGGCATGCGGTCCATGGATGCTGTGTATCCCTAAAATTTCAAATCGTCAAGACCTCAATACCGTGTTACAGTATATAAATTCTAATGTTAAATTTGAAAAATAAAGCAAAATTCTGCGTTTATCGATGAATTTTACAAAAATAAGCGAAAAATAAAATAACATTTTGAAAATTGAAGGGTTATATTTTGGATAGCATCACCTGGTTGAAATGTCACCGCCCACCATTTTATACGTATCTCGAGGGGTGAACCGCGATTAGAATTAGGTGTACACCGTCGTTTGGAATTATTTGGAATTACTTTGGAATTCATTAGATAATCTATTGTCATCTATTGTCTTCTACTTGGAAATGAAAGACGAACGAAAAACGATTTTAGGTCACGGTTCACTCCTCGACGTATATATAAACATTTTCGTAAAATGCCAAAAATATGTAGTGTTTTGACAATTTCCTAGTTAAATACTTTAATTTAATATTATATTTCAAAGTCTTGTCTTTAAATTATTAACCTTGGAAATGCTCAAAACTTTATTTTTAGAATTTTACGAAAATGTTGTCATTTTTGTTTTGTTGTAGGCTTCAATTTATTGAAACCTGCGCAAATATCAAGCAGTGAAAAAGACAAAATATACCAGATTTTGATAAAAAAAGACAATCTCAAATTACAGGACAAATTATTGCTTGCATAGTAATGACTAGTACCCAGAGCTGGGCACAACATCGTTAATCCGTTAATATTTTATTTTAAGTTAAACTAAAAAAATGTTAACGGTTTTCTTAATTTCCGTTCAATTGAAATTCCGTTAACTTTAGTCCGTTACATTGGTTGTTGCCGTGATTTTGTGCGATCAGTTTAGCATTGTTGTACCCCTTTGGCCAATGCCCTATTAAATGGGATAAAAAAAGGTTTGGACCATTAATGGAAGACTAAGAATGCCAACTGGCTGCGGCATTTCTAAAACCTTTCTAAAATATAATAAGAGCAAGCTGGCAAAAGTCAAGAAGCTTATGAAAGCAAAGATTGAAGAAGCTCTGCATAAAGAAAGACACTCAAACGAAAAGGATAATGTTAGCAATAATGAAGAAGAAAAAGAAGATTTTTTCATCAGTGTTATTCAGACTGAAGAAACGGCCAAAGGGCACAAATTTCTGGAAAACAATAGTCAGAATTTGGCCAGAACTTGACTGGACTCAAAGTCAAAAGACTCTTTTACAGATGCTGTATTTCTAAGAGAACCGGTTTTAATAGAATTGTTTATTACATATAACACTACTATTCCGATTAGCGTTGCAGTTGAACGACTTTTTACTACAGGGAAAGATGTTTTACGGGCGAAAAGATCATTGTTGATGTCGGATGACAATTTTAATATGCTTATGAAGGGAAACATGCACCTAATGCAAAATGATGATCATAAAGTGATTGCTGTGTTTTGCTCTAGGTGCATATGTTTCTGTGTTCTCTTCCTAAAAGAATTAAATACTTAATTTAACTGAAAGTAATGGAAGGCAGCCCAGGAATAGTGAGGACCCCTATTATCTTTAATATACATATAGGTAATGCTTAAACATCAGTACAACTTTTATGTGGTTAACTTTTAACGGATGACTTTAACTTGTGTTAAATTTGTGAAAAGTCAACGCTTTAACGATTATCGAAGTTAACTTTTTGAGTAGCGGATTAACAAAGTTAACTTTCGAATTAACTGTGGCCAGCTCTGGCGGCAGCTCTGTGCTAAGTTTCGAATTACTAACTCAAACGTTTAGCTGAGAAAAAAGAGGTTGTCCTCTATTTGATGCAAATATAGATATATATAATTTATTTGTTTGAGACTATAGTTTCGAAGGTTGGACATTCATCTTTAGTCTTTTAATTATAAATATTTTATCTATTATTTCACATGGGTTCAAATACAGGATTGTATTTAGATAAATTCGTTTTGTTATTGGTAGGCCACTGAACAAACGAATGTAAATATATGTTTATTTGCATAAAGCAGAGGGCAACCTCAATGATTTCTCTTTATGAACCCAAACTCTAACACTCTCGGAAAAACCAAAAAAATTTTAGTCAACATATCTATCTACTCTTATTAAACGAGCAAAAATTGTATATTTATTTATATATATATATATATTCTCGTCATTTGCGGGGGGTTTTAATTTTCTGCTTTAATATGAAGAAATCTGCGCCTGAGGCTCATCGAATGCTCTCAAATACCTATGGTGAGGCCGCTATTAGTGAAAGAACGTGCCAAGAGTGGTTTCAACGCTTCAAGAACGGTGATTTTGACGTCGAAGACCAGCATGGCGGTGGAAGAGAGAAGGTTTTCAAAGATGCAGAATTGGAGGCATTACTTGATCAAGACTCGTGTCAAACGCAACAAGAATTGGCAGGATCATTGGGAGTGACGCAACAAGCCATTTCAAAACGTCTAAAAGTAATGGGAATGATTCAGAAACAAGGAAATTGGGTGCCGTACGAGTTGAAGCCGAGAGATGTTGAACGGCGTTTGTTTGCTTGTGAACAGCTGCTTGCAAGGCAAAGACGGAAGGGATTTCTGCATCGCATTGTGACTGGGAACGAAAAATGGGTTCATTACGATAATCCCAAGCGCAGAAAATCATGGGGATATCCCGGCCATGCTTCCACGTCGACGGCCAAACCGAATATTCACGGTTCCAAGGTCATGCTCAGTATTTGCTGGGACCAGCTCGGCGTAGTGTATTATGAGTTGTTAAAACCGATTGAAACAATCACAGGCGATCGTTATCGAACGCAATTAATGCGTTTGAGCCGAGCATTGAAAGACAAACGGCCGCAATACAACAAGAAACATGATAAAGTGATTTTACAGCATGACAATGCTCGACCCCATGTTGCGAAAGTGGTCAAGACATACTTGGAAACGTTGAAATGGGAAGTTCTACCCCACCCGCCGTATTCTCCAGAAGTTGCTCCCTCGGACTATCACTTGTTTCGATCAATGGCACACGGCCTGGCTGACCAGCACTTCCGGTCTTATGAAGAAGTGAAAAATTGGATCGATTCGTGGATCGCTTCAAAAGATGACTAGTTTTTTCAACGCGGGATTCGTACGCTGCCCGAAAGATGGGAGAAAGTAGTGGCCAGTGATGGACAATACTTTGAATCATAAATGTATAACCAGTTTTTTACAATAAAGCCTCGAATTTCGGACAAAAACGGCGGAAGCAAAGCTGTACACCCTTTATATTTGTATCTTGGTTCTGTTTTGAAAACGGCCCTACCAATTTTGATGAAACAAAATCTAATAACAAGTTTTGAGGATGAAAAAAAGGTCTGGCTAGGTCTGGACCTCATCAAAATTCATCTTAATTGATTTTTTCTTAATTAAAGTAATTATTGATAGATGAAATTCTCAATAAAAAAAAAATGACTCGCTGGATGTCAGATTAGAATCTGAGACCTCTTACATCAGAGGCACACACTCTACTACTGGACTATAGAACTATTTTAAAAAACTTTGCTTTTTACTTTTACCAAAATGAATATTTTTGAATTAGACTTTATTATAAGTCTGGAAATAATTGAATACATTATACATATATAGCTATGTATTTAATAAATATAATTCATTGAATAAATTGCGGCGAGGCAAATTTGAAATATGTATAATTGAATTAAGCTGAAAGAAAGACAACAATTAATTTTAAATCTAGAGAAACAATAAATATATTAATAATTATTCCTTGGCCTCCCCCCCCCCCCCC
>JALMQS010000099.1:25104603-25163413 GCA_024734495.1 Forficula auricularia
CAGGGGGCGTGCCTCCTGGCTAGCAAGAGGGCCGCTGAAGGCGGGCCTTGCAGCTAGTTAAACATATTAAAAAAGTATAGACCATTTGTGCTAGAGCCTGCGCTGCGTAGCCTGTGCTTAAATCCAGCCTTCGGTGGATAGTCATGAAAACTTTATTTATGACGCATCTGATTTATAATTAATTGAGAAGAATGTATTATTATAATACATATAACAGATTCATAAATTTAATTGTATTTAATTAATTTATTTAATAACCAGCTGCGAAACCCGCTTTCGGCTAGCATCTTGCTGTCCAGTGGGCTTCTTGATTTTTTGACCCTGAACATTCGTGGATTTTAATTTTAAAATAATAATTTTAATTTTCTTATTTTAATAAATTTGATAGACGACTGGCTAAATTGGCATTTAGTTCCCGAGGATAGAGGGCTAGAAAAACAAATAAAAAAAATTTGACAAACTATTTGTGGGTTTTAAATGAGTGGCTCGCGACAGACAGCGTGAGCCGAGGGGTGAACCGCGATTGGAATTAAGTGTACATCTGTCTTTGGAATTATTTTGGGATTTATTAGACAATGCCCCTTCATCTATTGTCTTCTACTTGGAAATGAAAGTGGAAGTGGAAGTAGGTGTACACGATATTACGTCGCGGTTCACCTCTCGGCGTAATCTATTTATAATAGAAGAATTCAATCCATTGGCACTTAAAAATGACTCTCAGGTTCTTTTCATTAAGATATAATTTATTTTACATTCGCTCATTTGTGATGAGATGATTTTAAATAAGGGGGAAACTAATGTGAAAGTCGTGTGGTAGTCACACCAATTGATTTATTTTCTACCACTCTTTTGAAGATATTTTTAAGCCCAACCAGTACGACAAGCTTGCCATTAATGATGAATGATTGCTAGCGAATCTGAATTAAATTACCAATTAAAATATAATTTGTCTATATTCAAGCTGAATTATTTATTGAAATGAAAAATCCTTTAGACAGAAAATTATTTCTGTAAAAGATCTATTTGTATTATATCTAAGTTGAAACATACCGCTCTCTAGACACTCAGCCTTCAGCGAGCTCTGGTTTGAAGCTTTGAATTCTTAAGAAACGTCATGGTTTCGTAAATATTAATTTAATGACATTTGTTATTTTCGTTAAGGTGTTAAAAAGTTCAGATTAATGTGAATCAATAAGATTCACTTGCTTTAACTAATAGATGATGGTCTTAATAGAAACATTCTACACGTCATAACAAGGGACGATTTTTTTATTTTAACCTCTAAGAAATGGTAGATAATTATCATTTAATACTCTTTATTTATTTTTATTTTATTTTTATTTTAATACAATCAAATTTAATGATTCTTTCAAACCAGAAGATTAACCACCTACTAAGTCTTGCTTTAGCAAAAAAGATTTCCATTATACACATTATGGCGAGCAATTATATTTTGCACAAAAGGAGTTCGCCGGCCTCTCAAAACTGTCGAAAATTTCTGAGCCGAGAGCCGAATGACGTTTTTTCAGGTCTCGTATTTTGTGTGACTTGAAATGAAAACGACCAATTATTATAGTAGTTGGTCTTAATTTTTTATTGGATATGGTGATTTGGGTAGTGAGAAAAAAAAGTCCAACAATTTTTAAGGTAGTTGTTTCGCGACAATACT
This sequence comes from Forficula auricularia, assembly GCA_024734495.1. Lineage (NCBI taxonomy): Eukaryota > Metazoa > Arthropoda > Insecta > Dermaptera > Forficulidae > Forficula > Forficula auricularia. Next base: position 25,106,273 of record JALMQS010000099.1, read on the forward strand.
AGTAAAAAGTTAATGGTAGAGTATATAGAAGAGACAACAAGGATTCATAAGCCCAAAACTTTTTGCTGTTTATATACCACTACTAGCCAATCCCGTGCTCCTTTGACAAATCTGGCAACATTGTCCGAGCTTGAATATTTTTATCATAGAAATGACAGATAAAATACCTACCTACATTATAAAGGTCGATTTATTAAATAAAAATTTCTTAAACGATTAAAAGCTGTTGCGACAATGGCTGAAGCGGAAAAAGTCAAAAAAAATACTTTTTAGGTTAAATGTATGCTAGTTTGTTTTTAGTGTAAATTTTTCATAATTTATTCATTATTATCTCAGAAATTGTGTTGTAACTCTGAATTAAAATTTTCTTAAAAAAATGTATTAGTTATTGTTTAGTGTTGGCTTAGTTTTTTATAACAATGGTAATAAGAGTTTCTTAATTATAATTAAATATGTATGTAAACTTTCCGATATCCCGTATAGTGCAATGTATAAGAGTGAAAAACTCTATCTTTGGAATTTAATATCTCTGGAACTATATTGTTCATAAATTTCGTTTTGCCACCAATCTATGCAAAAGTGTTTAAATTATAATCTGTCTAAATTTCAAAAAAATCCTAAGAAAACCCATATGGTGAAACAACTAGCTTAAAATAATATAAAAATAGATACAATATTAATACTATTAGATGAAGGAGGAGGTATCAGCCAAAGTTGGATGCGCCGGGTTAAATAAAACACTGAATAAAACGTTTCGGACTTTCATATATAGTATAAATAAATTATATTATTATCCTCATTTTTATTTGAATGTCATGAAGAAATAAAAATTTCACGGTTTCTTCATCTTTATATCTAATTTATAAAAAAAAAATTATTTATGATCTCACAAAAAAGTCGGCTCTCTTCATTCGATTAAATTTTTATTATAACCTTTAATCTTATGGAAAAGATTGAACAAAAAAGAAAAGAAAAAGAATGAACAAAATTTCAAATTTGTATCTTATTTAAGCTAGTTCTTTCACAAATGCAAAAATTCAAGAAGTCTTTGAAACTTGGAATATAAGTCATTTAAAGCATAATACACATACTGTTAAAATTTGAAGACGATTTACCACACCAAACATGAAATAATTGCAATTAAAAATGACATTTTTAACATAGGGTAGATAGGGAAAGGGTGGGAAAATGATCATTATTTTATTTTTTTTCATTGAAGGACTTTCACCATCTTGATGAAAAACTAATATTTGTTAAAATAATATATTTGGAGTAACTTAAAAAAAAAATAGAAATTATTTACCACGTAGTTTTGATAAAAAAACAAACATATTTGTGCGATTATTTTTAGTGGAGGGGATATAAGCACACTGGCTTGGAAACGATCCGGCAAGTATGTGAGATTTCGTAGTGTGAGTGGACAGTCACGTTAAAAAAACATAACCTAAAATTTTAGTTCCGTTCATATTTATAGAGTGATTAACGAGGCTAAAACTTTTTGTGTGGATTGTCGCGAAAGAACCTCCTTAATTTGCCAACTACCATACTGTGATTGTGTCGGCACTTTTATTTTTGAACGGAACCCTAAAGACAAGAGAGTGGTCATGTGAAGGGTCTGTGTGTCCTTGACTGTAGGCAGGAAGTTCAGTCCCTTAAACCCCGAGCGAGCTCTGACTTGAACCATTTGATGAAAGGAATTGTGTTGACAAGTTGACATGTATGAAATCATTTAGCCTTTGACAGATATTCATTAAACAAACATTCTTTTTTTGATACAGGCTTAAAGAGTACGTTTCTATTAATTATTTGATTCTATATCTCTCTTTTCAGAATACTTTCTATTTATAAATACAATGATTAAAATGAAATAATAATAATGGATCTTCATATTTGAATAATAATTAAAAGAAATTCTAGCTATGATAAATTCCAACAAGAAAACATTTCCATTATATCGGCCTCTGAGTTGTAATTTTCATATATTTATTAAATCTTAGCTAATATTTTTAAACTAATGTATTTTAATTTTAATTAATGTATTTCTATTTATTTTTTAGATATTTCGAAGTATCTAGTGGCCAAGGGGAATCCATCATAGTGGCAACCCTAACTGTCAACAACAGATGTCCATTGTGTTGGTCTCTTAGAGATGGTAATTTTTATTTATTTATATATGTCCATAGTAAGATTATATAAATTTTTCACAGGGGTGTGGACAAATTTATAATAAATATTCTTTATTAGCCTCGAAGTTATATTTTTTGTAGTACGAGTAGGTTTAGTTCCTGAATAAATCGAAATTGACGAAACATCCGATCACAATTGATTTTCTTTTTTAATCTTTGCCCACATCATTGTGAAAAATGTATATAAGCAAGAGGCTAATCTTAACCTCTTGCTTCTTGAGTGTTTAACAATTGTATTTTTTATAAAATGTATGAAATTGTTTTAAATGTTAAACAAATTCATGCTTATTTATCGCCACAATAATTAATTTAAAATCTATTCCAAGAATAGAAGTCCATATTATCTTAGATGTTTGTAGATGTATATTAAATATTTTGCTCAATTTATTAAGGCTATATACGGAAAAGTTGCCACCATAAGTGTAATCATGTGTGTGAAATTTAAACTTCCTTTTTTCTCCCCTTTGCCACCACGAGAATTTAGGACTTTTTTCAGATTTTTGCTTATAACTCGAAAACCATGGGTCCTTCTGAAAATTTTACTCTTACCAAAAAGACCATAGAATTCCGCGTTGAATAACATTCTGAAAAGTTAAAACCAGTTTAGCCGTTTAGCCACAATCGATCGTCAAAGATAGGGAAGTTTTACCAACTTTGCGTAAAAGTGAATTATTCTAATATGTGATCACAAGAAAACACTTTTCAAATTTTGGTGCTGACTCCCATAATAGTTGCCAATTGGCTAAAAAATGAGATTGGCAAAGTTTCATCTTAATTGGACAACGGTAACCCGTGCCGCAATAAGCTCGGATCATGTCCTGTCTTGGAAAATTCTGGATATCTTCAAATCTAAAAGTTTTAACAAAAAAGTGCTTCTAGTAAAACTTCAAGACAACAAAATTTCTTAGAAAATGAGATAAGAATCAAGTTTCTAGGATGAGTGGTTTTCATTTTATGAATGAAAAACTGCAATTTTTTCAACCTCATTGCGGCACGGGTTAAGATGAATTATTGCCAATCTAGTTTTTTAACCAATTGGTAACAATTCTGGGGGTCAGCGCCTCAAAAATTTGAGGAGATGTTTGTTACTTGTGACCACCTAATGAGCATTATTCACTTTGGTAAAAATTGGTAAAAATTGCCTATTTTGACGATCGATTGTGGCTAAACTACTGAAGAAATTTTAACTTATAAGTAGATTATTCGACGCGTAATGTTATGCTCTTTCATTTTGATAAGAGTAAAATTTTCTGTAGGGCGCATGATTTTCGGGTTATAAGCAAAATTTGAAAAAAGTCCACAATTTTCGTAGTTTTTAGTCCCTCAAAAATTTAGCACCAGCCACAAACCATCGAAAACTCATAATATAACTCTTATTTGGAATGCTTAACGTCGTTTAAAATGATTTCGAGCTTGTGCACTGTGCATTTTTATTGACCAGCACGGGTTTTTTTTGGTGGTTTTCAGAGAGAAATCATCAGTCAGCGTCAAAAGTGCATTCGCGACGAGCCGGCGTAATACACACTTGAAGGGGCACCTTAAGATATAATTTGATTTAGCTGAGATTTTGTATTATAAATGGACTTTGTATTTAGGCAACTTTTCCGCATACGCCCGTTTCAATTTTTTGATTTTAATCTTTTCACTCCACCCTTATTTGGAATGCTTAAAACTTAACCGTTCCTGACCTATTGTGCGTCCTGGTGCAAGTTAGGATTTTCCGCCCTTTCTAAAAAATCCTAGAAAATAAAGTAACCAGAATGGGCCCTGCCCACTAAAAAATGTAGGGTATTTCAAAAATGATTTTTTTTTTGTTTAAAATATAGATAAATAAATTAATGTAATTGGAATAAAAATGATACAAGAAGTAGCAGATATCCGAAAACTTATTTAATGTAAATAAAAAAAATTAAATATTTATAGAGTTAAAATTTGGAAAAATGCAAGGGAAGCCTTTTTTACCCAAAAGCTCGCCCAAAGGTATCTGGACCTGGGTTTAAGGACAATAGAGTTTCGAATTTCCCCAACATAATATAATGGAACAATTTCTCGCATCAAAATTCCAGACGAACTTGATATTTTTTTTAAATTCTTGATTTTAAAACTAAATTTAATTTTCTGTCCGGGACGTTACAGTCCGCCCCTCGAGCTTGATCGCCGTGGTGTTTCGCACTACCTGGACCACCCTGTAGGCACCGACCTGTATATATATTAGGCTACTCTTTATTTTGGATATTTTCGAATTAATTCTAATAGGATTATTTTTTCCCTTAAACTATAATAAATAAACTGCAACGGATCGTTGCTAAACTTTATCCAAATTCATTTGAAATATTAATATGTTCTTGAGTAAAGTACTTTAAAATATAATTTTACTAAAAACTTTATTTAACCTTTTTTGTGGTCCCCAAGGTACTTAATTAGGATATTAAATTTCATCAAAATTGGTTAAGTCATTTTCAAGATATTTAGAAAAAACTAAAAAAGTACTGAAATAAAGTACTAATGTTTGTGGTCCGATATGTACCAAAAACTAATCAGCGCTTCATTTTGTTAAACTAATGGTAGGTTTTCAATTTCATTTCAATTGGTGCAACGGTGTGGAAAAAATCGTGGGCCAAAAAAACGATAACATCCATACATCCATCCATACGCACGCACTAAATGAAAAAATCGCACTTTTTGGCCTCTCGACGAGACCCCATGTAATTTTTGGCAAAACCGTCACGTGCTAAAATTCAACCTAATTGAATACTACAATTTGTGACTTTAATTGAGTCCATGGGTTCCGTAGTCTTTACCTGAGGACCCTTTGAAGCCACGCTTGCCCCGAGAGCGATTCCAATACTTTCTCCCATGCTTCGCATTGGATAAAGTAAAAATATTTTTTTATAGTTCGGACACTGCTATCCTCAACACCCACATGGCCTTCAGAACTGACTTCGCCAAGAAGAAATTCAAAATTCGAAACACTCAATAATTTCTATTTATACTGTTTATTATCTTTGAAATTTATAATCACTAGATAGTGAAATTTTACAAATGAAGATTTAATTCTTTTAGTGAAATTTTTTAACCTGTTATAAATGTGAGATTGGCCTGCCTGAGCCGAAGGTATTCCCCCACAACTGTCATAGAAGCTCGCAGAGCGCCATTCTCTCGGGCAGACATGATCGGATCCTCGTGAAGACTAGACATGTGGACATGTTTGAGCAGAGCTCGAAACTTCCCGGAACCAATCTTTCTTTTAAGGATCTTGTCTCTAAGCACCACATTCACCCATTCATTGTCTCATAAACAATTTTAATTAAACAATAATTTCTTATTAAATATTTATTAACAAGAATATTCGGCCTGTTATAATTTATGTACTTTTTGACAGATCCTTTCATTACCGAAAACAAGAAGCTGTGGACCCTGGGGAAATACGAAAGCCGAGTGGAGGTAAGAGAAATTTATTGAAGTGATCGTTTTTTTTTCAACTCCTTGTTTTAACCATCTTGACATTCCGCTTTATAAACTTAGATCAAAGCTGCTAAAAGCATTTCATAAATGTTCTAAGATTTCCGTTTTGCCTAAATGAATAGAAAACAAAAAACTTATGCTTTCATAGTAGAAAAATGTAAATATAAATATGCTGCTTGGAGCCCCCTCACCTCAAGAGAAAAGTTGAAGACGAAGGTGTCTCTTCACTCTTGAGGGTTTTGAATGATTTAAAATTGTATGACTTAAGAAAGAGTGAGGCAGGGAGAGATTTCCAGTTCCTATAAGTATATTTGTCTATTTGATATTTTCAACCCACTGCTTGCAAAACACTCAGTGACCTCTGGCTTGAACTAGTAAAATTGAAATGAGTTGACACAGCTGAAATTTTTTAATGTTTGACAAATATTTATTTAAATTATATTCTCTTTTTGATACAGTCTTAAATAACTAGTTCTATTATCACTATAATTCAATTTCTATTTTTTCAGATTTCCTTAAATCTACAAAAAACAAACAAATATAATTAGTATGAAATGATTTTACTTAGGATTCATTTGTCTTAATGATTTATTATTAAAATAGAAATTTTAGCAAAGAAAAACTCCAGTTCATTCAAGGAGAGAATATTTTTGTTATATTGGCCTGAAAGAGATGGTAAGTTTCATTTATTTATTTTATTTATCTAAACCTATCTTATTCATTTTATTTATTTAATCTCATCTTTATCTAATAAGAATCTTTTAAGTTTTATGAATAAAAACAAGTAGCTTTTTTGTCTATGTTTAAAATCCCTGAAACTAAATGAAGAATAGATTGTTAAGGAACATGGTGTAGATTTTTAATAATAGTTAAATAAATACTGTAGAACCTCTCGAATCTGACTCTCCGGTTGGTCTGACCCTAAGGGCCACTTGCATGTCGGTTGCTAAACTCTTTTTAAACGTTGACAAAGGGTAAAACCTTAAAATTCACATTGTGCCTGATGGGATGGCCAATCAGATGAAAGTGCATGTCATCTGATTGGCCATCCCGCCGGCCACTAGGTGAATTATAACGTTTTACCCTTTGTCAACGTTTAAAAAGAGTTTACCAACCGACATACAACTGGCCCTAAGAGGATGGAAGTATGTACTTACAAACTTTACATGATATCTAAGCAAATGACGTTGATAAGTGGCTTACTAAATGTGATGAGAATTGTGAAACAAAGAACAAAAGCTCTACACCTATAGATATCTAGTAGATCAAGAAATAGCGGAACATTAAGTCTAGACCTCTAGACTGTCGTCTGCCAAACAAAAGAACATTACCGATTTTTTCACTAAAATATTTGTTTCTAAATTTATTCCGATAATCCGACCTTTTTTGTGTTCCGGCCATAGCCATAGTGAGGAATTAGCGAGGTTCTACCATTATAAACATAAAATAAATAATATATACACCTATTTAAATGAGAATTTGTATCCTCAAGAAGTTTAGTTATATTTAGTTATATATTAAAATAATATATAGTTGAGATTCACAAATAAAACCAAATACATACTAGTATATTTGAAGGTTTTACTCAATATATTTTGGAGTATGAAACCGACTTCAGGAGATACTTGAGAAAACTGATTAGAACCAGTACAAATTATACAAATTTATATAAGTGATGTACCCAATGGCTATATTCAGTTTTTTTTGTTTGTTTTTTTAAGGCCTCCACATCTCCTCTTATAGCCCTCCGATCCTCCCACTCAGGATCCGGTTGAGTGGCTCAGGGTGTGGCCACAGCAGAACGGTGTGAAACCTTAGTATGCTGCGACCAAGAATAAAATAATAATAATAACAATAAAAAAGGGAATACCGCATGTCGTCCAAACAATAAAAATAAATAAATAAATAAATACACTCGAAAGAATAAATAAATAAAACCAAAAATAAATATTTATATGTCACTGGGTTTAAAGAAATTGTTGTTAAATTATTTAAAAATAAATAATTTAAAAAACATATAAATGAATAAGTAGACAGGAAGTTGCCGTAGTCAAGGAATAAAAAATAAATAAATAAATAGGAAAGAAACCGCCATGGTCAAGAAAAATAAATATTTGACTAGGAATATAGGCTACTAGGTAAAATATTAAATAAATAGATCAACGCTGAAAAAAGGGTTGGGCTGTGCCATCTCTCCAGAAGAAATCAATAAGGTGATCATTATTAGCCGTCACGATACATCTGGCAATCGGCGATAGCACTCCGGGTCACTCCGAGTAAAAACTCTCGAACCGTCTCAAACCAGGGCGAGGCACTCTGTAAAAGATATACAGCCCTGGGATCGCCTTATATATCTCCTCAAGATGGGCTCATATCCCGATATATATTGACCTAAACCTTCAAATATATATTCTGTTTTATTTTTCAAATTCACCTCTTATTTATTTAATCAACTATTATTGAAGAAATAGATGTTTTTAGTGACAATTTACAAAAACTAAAAACTTTATTTACTATTATTATATTAAATTCCTGAATGTGAAGTAATGATTTTGAATTTCATAAAAGATGGTATTTTTATTAGATGATATTTTAGAGGGCGAAGTGGGAAAGAAAAGGGAAAAACTTAAATTAGAGTATTTTCCCCAGAAAGATATGGTATGTGGGACTTTTAGAGAAGGGAAAGGGTTGGTATCTAATAGAATTGAGTGGAAGCGGGTGGTTGCGTCAAATCAGTCATTCTAAAAAGACAAACCCTTCTAAATTCAATGAAAATCATTAGAAGAAAACAAGAATTGTATTTTAAGATTTTATATATATTTTTTTTAAATTCTAATTAAAAAATAAAAACAGCTTTTTATCTTTATATTTGTAATTGAATTATATTTTTATACATTTATTTGTTTATTTTTTGATTGTTCGTAGCACTCACTAATGGATCACTAGAGGCCCTCTTCATATCCAGCCAGCCTTATTCGAGACAAACGAATCTGAGCCTTGATCATGTAGGAAGTGAATAGATGATGTAATATACCGCCTGGACAAGAAGAGAAAGCTTTAAGCTTGTTAGAAAGCAACAGATTTTGCTACAGAGGTAAAGACACTGCACCACATTCCAAAAGGGATGACTCTTAACTCCACTTTGCTAGTAAGAGGAGATAGATTACAACTTATTCAACTCTCTTATTTATAGATACTACCATATCGTTTGGTCTGACGAGATAAAATCAATAATCCCTCCTATATAGCCTTATAAAAACGATAGAGCTATAAATTTATTAATATTTTATTATATTTTAAACATATACGAACCGGAACCCATTTAACAATATTATACATTAAAGATTATGATATTAATGGGGCGATCTTAAACACAATGTAAAGTGCTCCGCCGGTTTAAATGAACAAATTTACATGTAAATTTGATTATTTATAGTGACAGAGCGTTTAGATTTCTTTTAATAATCGAGATGTAAAGCTGTTTTCAATGAATATCATAGATCAAGTCCACTGAGCCAGCATGATCTGTAAAAATCGATTTTGGTGAAATAGTGTAATGACATTCATGACTCACCAACATCGAATTTTACAGATCATGGCTGAGTTGACTCAATTTATTATCCCTTAAAAACGCTTTCAGTATTAGAAGCCAAAACGTCGTGATTAACTATACATTTTTAACCAATTTCTTTATTTCCCCATGAGTGATCTCATTGTGAAAGAAAAAGCTTCTATAAGCTATCAATTAAATGAATTCTGCCACTACGAGAGATCTCGCTCATTGGGTCGGTGTAAGTTCTTATTTTTTTGGTCTCTAATACTTTATCTTGCAAGGTGGGCGGAGTTGAAAATAATATTAAAATGAATTCAAAATAAAATTGTTTATAAATCTATTCTCAGGTATAGTCAGGCCACTACAGAGCTGTTAAAAATGAACGAGCAAGAGATTAAAGAAATTCCATAATTCATATAGACATTTGGTATTAGTTTGGGTTCAGGGATCAGTAGCTTAATGGATATAGGAGCTAAAGCTCTTATGACAAAGCATTGCAGTACATATGCAAAGATCCCAGGTTCGAATCCTGGCTGATCCTTTTGTCTATAATACAAAAATCTTTTCTTCGTTCGCTAATTTAATTGTTTATTAATTTTATTTATTTTCTTAGAAAGACGGACTGGTAAGCGAAATAAATAGGTTATAATGAAAGGCAGTCCATAAATTATTTAAATTTTATTCAAATTCCGACGTTTCTGAGACTTTCTCTCCTTCTTCAGGGTATTCAATAGTTATTGATGGGTGAGTATAACTCGGTACACTTATGATATAATGTTGAAAAGTATTGTAATATTGTTGCTATCACTAAAAAGAGAGACAAATGGGAAACGAGTTAAACTCACCCATCAATAACTATTCAATACCCTGAGAAAAAGTCTCCGAAACGTCGGAATTTGAATAAAATTTAAATAATTTATGGACTGCCTTTCATTATAATCTACTTATATTATTTGTAAAGATCAGCAGGTCATCAATTTTAAAAACAAATTTTTTTTTATCCTTTCTGTATTAAAACTTTCTTCTTTTTTGGGCTATGTATGTACATCTGCCATAGTAGCACGCAGGCAATAACAAAAGAGAAATAGAGGTAAGAAAATCTCTAAAGTCCTAGCGGTAAACGATTTGGCTAATTCGTTCGATTTGTATACAATTTAAAAGAGAAAAGCTGTTTTAAAAATCCCGTGTTTCGTTTAAATTAAGCTTTAAGGCGATTATAACTTGTTCTCGTCATCACGAATGACATGCTAATATCTATAATAAAGGGAAAGAGCGGAGACTGTTTCACTCTGGGCCAAGGAATCGAGTGAGTTATTCAAGGGTGAATCTCCTGTTAATTTTATTGCTCTCTTAAGAACTGCATTCAGGATAATAAAAGAATACTGTATATGGTTAAGCATAGGCTCAAAAGATGGAGGCAGGGGGTTGTAGTTCAGACGAATTATCTTTGAAGAGACCCCGGTCATTTCGCCATATAAATTATTTTCAACTTTATACTTTTATAGTTTAGTATTTTAATTTACGTTAAATATCATTATTCTTCTTCTTCATGTGCCTTGTCCGGTGGGACACACCCGGACGTAAGCTATTACCAGGGCCGCGCCAAGCTATTCGGCCGCCCGTGTGCAAACTTTAATTTTACGCCCTCTTTTAAAATTGTAACTAAAATTTAACATTAAAATCATCATCACCCCTTACCACTTATAGCTAAAAATTGATTCATAGGTAGGTTAGGTACACATAATAAATAAAATTGAAATGAAATAAATGCTAATAATTATAATTTGAAAGTTTATATTGGGAAAATAAGGACAAGTTTTTTATAACTTTATACTTTTATAGTTTAGTATTTTAATTTACGTTAAATATCATTATTCTTCTTCATGTGCCTTGTCCGGTGGGACATACCCGGACGTAAGCTATTACCAGGGCCGCGCCAAGCTATTCGGCCGCCCGTGTGCAAACTTTAATTTTACGCCCTCTTTTTAAAATTGTAACTAAAATTTAACATTAAAATCATCATCACCCTTACCTACTTATAGCTAAAAATTGATTCATAGGTAGGTTAGGTACACATAATAAATAAAATTGAAATGAAATAAATGCTAATAATTATAATTTGAAAGTTTATATTGGGAAAATAAGGACAAGTTTTTTATGTGTGACTTTTTATTTATCCACCAACGTTTCGTCGACTTTGCCGACTTCTTCAGGGCTTCTATACTATAAGAACATTCTTGATATTAATTTACAAAAGTACAGTCAGAATCCAAAAACATACATGTATCAATAGTTTACCTACCAAATAGTCATGTCACACATTCGTTTAAATTTTCTTTTTACCTTCGTTACCATTGAAGGCCATCAGAATAATTTTCAAAAGATATTTGGCACATTAACAAAAACACAATTTTTTCCTTTTTAATAACAACCTTATCAATACAGAAGAGTAATCACTTCTTACAAAAAAAAGAATAGAATATTTTTACTTTTATCCTCATATACAAAATCTCAACCTCGAATAAATTAAAACTTATATTAATAAAATACATGTCAACGACACCTAGTCAAGTTATTATTAGATGAAAAAATATCCATTAGAAATCTATTTTTATCTTCAACATCTAATTACATTTATTTTTGAATTTTTTTTTTTTTTATGTTATTATTTGTTTTTAACTTTATTTTTGGTGGTTGACTATTTGGTAGGTAAAACTATTGATACATGTATGTTTTTGGATTCTGACTGTACTTTTGTAAATTAATATCAAGAATGTTCTTATAATTATAGAAGCCCTGAAGAAGTCGGCAAAGTCGACGAAACGTTGGTGGATAAATAAAAAAGTCACACATAAAAAACTTGTCCTTATTTTCCCAATATAAACTTTCAAATTATAAATTAAATTATGGACGGAAATGATAATAAGCTAATAATTATATTTAATTTTGATATTAAACATGTGTAATATATATAACTTTTAAACTAAACATACAACATAAAGCAGTGAACAGTCAGAATCAGTGATGTATGACCAAAGTAGAAATTCCGCGAATCATTCGTCACTTTAAAGGAACTTTTACGAACGATCCTGCCCAACAGTGAGATCGTTTGTTTAAGTTAATCCTATAAGTGGCGAATGTTTGACGGTATTTCTACTTTGATGATAAATAAAAATTAAAATTGTTAAATAAAAATCAAAGAAAGTACCAAAACAATAACAATTTTGAACAAAATAAATTATAGAAAACATTCTTTTCTTTCCTTTTTTTCGGTAAAATCTTTAATTAACTCGTCGAAGGGAATAGAATCCATAATGCCACTTTCTATGGACCTAATTTCTAAATGGCTAAGTCTTTCTTGTGCCATAGTCGTAACTTTTAAGGAGATAGGTGCTGGTTCTAGGTGAAACATTTTTATATAATAATAAAAATTGACTAAAATTGCTAGGTAGATTTCACAAAAAAATTAAATAAAACAAAAATGAGTTTAGAATTCCATATATTTCGGGTTGTCAGCCCATCATCAGGAGAAAGCTGAACGGTCCTCTGCCATGCGATAAAGTTCGCCTGGCTTCTTCACTCAGGTCCAGTCTCGAATATTTCTGAGCCATGACTGCCGCTTCCTTCCCATTCTGCGGCGCCCCTTCTGCCCTTAAGTATAAGCTCTAAGAGACTATATTTATCACCCCCTCAAAATATGTCCAAGATATAATGTTTTTCGGCACTTTATGGTTGTCAAAAACTACCTTTCAATGTTCGCTCTCATTAGTTACCAACTATGTCCAGGGGCTACGGAGCATTATTTTGTGAAGCCACATTTCGAAATACTCTAGTTGGTTTATCGTCCTGATCTTTAGAGTTCATATCATTATTATATATAAATATTGTTTATATAGAAAATATATTTTAACAAATATTTAGAGGAGATGGCCCTCGGTAAGCCCGGGTAAACTCTCGCCCGTCATAAAAGGCTCTCTGAGACTAAAATAGCTTCTGGACTCGATTAGAAAGCCAATTTTACATTCACTTGATTTTGCTACAAAGGCGATGTGATCATTCCAAGAGAGACTAGAATCAGAGTGGCTCCCATCAAAATTTATTTTATAGAATTTAAATCAAAGCAAACTTCTAGAAGATTTTCATCAATATTAGACATCTTTGATCTTACATGTATCGAGAGATGGGCAGTACCGAAAATACAAGTATTTAAAATTCGTAATTTCGATACTTTTGTATTTTGAATCGAAAATACTTATTTCCAATGTATTTTGTATCGAAACACATGTTTTCAGATATTTTGTATTTTGAAAAACTCAAAATACATTTTATTTTTATTTTCCACTGAAAATTTTTTCAAGTTTAATATTGGAAATTGGCATAATGCTGTTTCTTGGTTTGAAGCGTCTCAGGTAAAACTGGCTCCTCTGATAAATGAATAAAAGGGTTCTTTTCGTTTTCCGAATTTATCTGCCATATGGTTTTCAAAAATATTTTAGCCTGGAATATACAATGACAAAGGGTGGTTTATTTGTATGACGTTTCTCATGCTATTCAGCAAACATATTAAACAAATACTTTTCTTTAGAATTAAGGGGAGTTTATGTGGTTTATCTCAAAAAATAAAATATTAAAAAAAATTTTGATAAAACTCAATATATTTCGGGTTATTGACCAATATTCAGGAGTACATAATACTGAATGAAAGATGAAATATTAGTATTCGTTAAATATTGGCTTGGTGCATAATAACTAAAAACTTATTCCCATGTTTCTATTTAAGGTAATATCTACGCCCGGCTCTGCATTCTGGATAAACCGATTTAACCTATCCTATAATTAAAAAAAGACGATTTTTCAAAGCAGTCACCGCACTTTGAAACCGTATTACGCCAACCCTTAAGTTACTATCGGACTGGCGCATTTAGCCGGCCTTGGAAATTGTTGATTGGCCTCCCCAATATTTTCGAATGAGGTAAGCGCCTGCGCCATTATTAAGTATGCATTGCAGGCTGTTATCGCTTTATTTTTCCTCTAAAAATTAAAATAAAGTTATAATTGACAAATATAATACATATCTCGGAGCCTTCCGACCCAGTTAAGAACGACCCACAGTGAGACCCCTGTTTCCCACCGGGCTAGTCCACAACTGTCTGTCTCACCGACCACAAGTAGATTTTGTTATTCTATATTGGCTTGTTTATTCAATTTCAATTAGGATATAAAGTTGTCATATTCCAGTTTATTATTTATAATAACTTCAATAGATTATTATATATTATTTTAATAATAATAACAAATATATAAAGAGACAAAATAATAATAAATAAATCATAAATTTAACAAGAAAAAGTTTTTGTTTTTCATTTTCACCTGCAATTTTCTCTCTCCCTTTCGTTGTCTTTAAAAGCAAAATATAAATAAACCTTGCCATTTTTCTTCATGTTATATTTTTTTTCCTCAGCTGACGACGTTGAATACAAAAAAGAGAAGGAAAGAAAAAAGAAGCTATTTTATCCTTTATCAAGATCAAATAAGTGACCAAAAGAAAAAAGGGAAAAACAGCAGCACACACAGGAGTCAGTAGAGAGGGAAAAATATCATTCAAGAGAGTTTTAAGTTGGTGGAGGCCGGAGTGGGGATGAACCAAGGCAAGATCGAGCAAAGCAGCTCTCCAGTCACGTGTCATCTTGTTCAAAAAGAAATATTGAATAAGTCTTGAAATATACATCTATGTATATAGACTGAGTCTGTTTACCTCTACAGATGTTAGCAAAATAAATTTTTGATACAGAGAGGTTAATAAAAGTTTCAATAGTATCCAAGAATGCATTCCAAGGAGAGTTGGTCCTAAATAAAAGGTGCAACTTATAAATATTTTTAAGAACATTTCATCCCTTGTGTACGGTGTTTAATATGTAACTATATACTCAGAGAAAGCTTACAATTTACATTAAACATTTGTTTTAACGTCGCTTCAGCTTTTCTTCAATTGGAATAATAATAATCTCTAATCTATTCTATGTCTTTACTAGTCTTTCATTTTATTTTTACTTATATATGTACCATGGTTTCCTAAACTTTTCCTACAAAGGAATATTTCACAAATCTTAAAATTTTAAAGGATCAGGTTGTTTATTGTCTAGGGTAGGTAGATCTACATAATTAAATAAATTAATAAACTGTTGATTTTTCAAGTTTTTGGACTAATTATTATTTTGTTGGACCACCCGTGAGTAGTGGAAATTGTTCACTAAATAGTACTAAATAACTTATGTACCTTAATTAACGTTTACTCACTAACTGTTTTAACTGTGAAGGTTCTAAGGAAGTAGGAGCAGTTCACCGAAACTTGTCGGCGGTGTGAATAAATAAATTGTTATAAATTTATTTTTTAAGTTTTGTAATTAAACACCTTTCCAAAGATTAAAATAAAAATTAATTAACTTGAGAAAAAAAATGTATTCTTAAACAATCTAATAGTTATTTTAAATAAAACACATAAAAGTAGTATATTAAAATTATGTTTTTAATGACTTTGATGATTTGGGGCCCTTGAAATTGAAATTTTCTTGATAATAGTCAGAATATTGTATAGTTGAATTCTCAAATCTAGTGTTTATCCTATTCCATATAATTTTCACTTTCCTTGGAACATAGTTTGGGAAACCATGGTCTAATAAATGAAAAGAAATACTACAGTCTCTCAAAAAATATAAACACACTTAATAGCTTATTTAACTCGCCTAATTTTTCCTTCTTTTCAGTTTTACCCGGTTTGAAATTATAATATTATATGATACTTAACTGGCTAAGCTTTGCTCAAGAAATTTACTTTGAAAAGAAGAAATTAAAAACCAATCAAAGATTGTTTGAATTAGATGTCAGAAGGCTTCACCCCTCGTGAACAGGACACAAGTGCCAGACTTTTTATCTGGGCAGTTGACTTAACCCCGAGGGGTGAACCGCGACCTAAAATCGTGTACACCTACTTCCACTTCCACTTTCATTTCCAAGAGAAGACAATAGATAACAATAGATTATCTAATGTATTCCAAAATAATTCCAAATAATTCCAAAGACGGTGTACACCCAATTACAATCACGGTTCACCCCTCTCTTAACCCTAAAGATCAAATACTTATGAAGTATATCTTCTTCTTCTTGTTTTTAAACCTATAGGCTTGTTTCTTCCAGATCGTCATACCATCTCTTCTTGGGACGAACTCTACTTCTTATTCCAACCGGCTTGTTCGTCATCACTTTCTTTACCAGTCGGTCTTCTGGAATTATTCCCACATGCGCGTACCATTCTGTTCTTCTTCTCTTGATCCATTCTCCCACCTTTTGTATTCCACATTTTTCTTTAATATCTTCACTCTTCATTCTATCGAGCCTGGTCACGTTCATTATCCTTCGCAATGTCTTCATTTCAGTTGTTTCCAATAATTGAAAAGTTTTTGCAGTGTCGGGTCTTGTCTCAGCTGTGTATGTTAATATTGGACGTACCACGGTTTTGTAGACTCGTACCTTGGCCCCCGTTCTTAAATATTGGTTTTACCAGATTGCACTGTTAAGGCAACCCGATATTTTCGAGGCCTTTATTGCTTGATGTTTTACCTCTGATTCTAGGTCTCGATGAGAGGTCACTTGGATTCCAAGGTACGTGAAGGACATGACTTGTTCGACAATCGTATCCTATAGTTGTAGTTTACATCGGAGTAGTATTTTAGAGATTGTGAGAGTTTTGGTCTTCTTGGTTGACAGGGTGAGACCGAATTTATGTGCAACACAACTGAATTTATACAGAAAAATCTTCATCTTCTGCAACGAGTGCTGCATCGCCTGCATAGCAAACGCATATGAAATTCTCGTCCCCTAGGGAATATCCTTTTAGGTTTTTTATTTCTTCAATGATTTCATTCATTACTATATTAAAAAGCAGAGGGCTAAGAGCGTCTCCCTGCCTAATGCCCTGGTTCACTGGGATGCTTCGGGACAATCTTCCTTCGGTTTTTATTCTGGCGGTGTTGTTGGAATAAATATCTTGTATTAGGTTTATGAGATTGTCTGGGATTTTAAACTTTTCCAAGATTTTTATGACGTGCTTCAGTTATACTTTATCGAACGCTTTTTCGATATCGATAAAACAGAAAAAAGCCGGCTTGTTAAATTCATAGGCCTTTTCGCATAGCTGTCTGATAGTGAATATAGCCTCGACACAGGATCGACCTTTCCTTAAACCATGTTGCTCGTCATGTACCTAAGTTTATTATTCTTGACAGTTTATTACTTATTATTTTTGTGGTAAGCTTAAGGTGGGTGTTTAGCAGATTAATTCCACGGTAGTTGTTGGGGTTGAGTTTTTCGCCCTTCTTGAATATTGGTATTACTATATTCGTTTTCCGTTCTTCTGGGATTGTTGATATTCTGAATACTTGATCAATTAGTACATATATTTGCTACCAGAGATGTGGTCCTCCGTATTTTAACATTTCGTTATTAATCCCTTCTTCGCCAGCAGATTTCCTGTTTTTTAACGTCTTTAGCGTGTTATCAATCTCCATTTTTCTTACAGCTACTCACGAGTTTCCCCGATCTCTTCTGTTAGATTCCTCTGGTGTTCCTGCATACAGTTTCTTAAAATATTCCATCCATGTTTTTTCATCTATGTTATGTGGGATCACATACTCTAAGATCTCTTTTTTTTTTGTTTTGTATCATTCGCCATATTTTTCTTTGCTGCCCATAGAAATCTCTTTCCAGGTTTTTCCTATATGCCTCCCAGAAGTTTCTTTTAATTTGCCTAATTTGTATATTAATCTCGTTCCTAATTGATTTATAGATGTTATATAACGTAGTTGTTCCCGATGATTTAAATTGTAAGCATGGTTTTCTTTTTCTTTCGGACAACTGTTTAATTTCTTCGCAAAACCATGGGGGTTTTCACCGTTCTCATACCGAGTGCTTCTTTAGCTGCTGTCAATATATTGGATTTAATTATTTCCCAGTTTTCGTTAATCCCATTTGTTTCTCTCAGGCTATTATTAGAGATCTGTTCATTTCGACGTCTTTGGAATAGGAATAATTGTCAATGGCATGATCAAGAAAATTGTTAGAGATCGTGGCTGTGATAAATTTTTAGTGGTTTGAAGGAGTTATTCAGTCAAAGCAAGGATGCACCGGGTTCAATAAAATTCCCAGAATAAAGACGTTTCGGTCTGAATTTATCGGGCCATCTTCAGTTTATTGGGAATTATACACATATTACCATAAGTACATGTGTTTGTTTCTGGTTTTGTCAACAATAAGAAATTTAACTTAATATATCGTCGCCTTAGAGTGTAAATCTGCTTAATCCATTTTTGGAACGAAGTGAACTTATGGGACGCCTCGGGGTGGTACCCTAGTCTGTGAAAAGTGTCCGTAACGTTAAATAAAAACAAGCGAGCCAATGCTCATGCGCGCGCATCCACTCAGCCACTCTGGGGGCGGGGCCTCTGGCTTGCGCTCTGGTCGGGAATCGATGCTGTTCGATGTTGAATCTTTCGATTCAACAGGTATTATTTCATTACCCTCCTCTACCTCTCTGCTTCTATTTATCGAAATAATCCTCTTTAAAAATTTTATTAATTTAATAGACAGAATAATAGAATTCAATAAAATGGCATCGAATTCAGAGACAGAACATTCAGAACATTTCGTTATTCAGCAACAAATAACAAAGGTGTGCTTACTTAATTAATAAATAAATGAAAATGAAATGAAAATAAATAAAAGAATATTGCAATAATTCTACTAATTTATTTATTATATTTCCAGCTAATAGAAGAAAATAATCAATTAAAAAAAAATCTACTAAAGGTAAGCGTTATATATTAATCGTGGGTGTATGTGTAAAATCCCCGTGAATCCCTAATTGATTTCATAACTAATTCCTATAATTTATTTATTTATTTAATTAATTGAATTTTATTATTTATTTATTCTATTTAAGGAAATAAAAATTAAAGAAGAAGAAAAAATTCCTTGGAATTTGATTTCCAACGAGGATTTGATGAATTATTATTAAAATATCTAAGATTATTTATTTATTTATTATTAGAGTATCTATTAGTTAGATATTTATATAATATACTGAGTAAAACATTGTATAAATTCATATACTGTTTTTTCTCAAATTCAAAAATATTTCCAAACAAGTTTGTTCAGTACCCACCTCTCCATCCCCTCCCTCGATTAGCACTCATGGATTTAATTTTAACATTTTTTTATTTTATTTTCTTTGAAGGAAAGAAATACGAAAAAAAAGCCGAGTACCAAAAAAGGTATCGGGAGCGTGAAAAAAAAAAAAAACAAGGTACGGTATATAATTTATATACCGTATATTATATATATTATAATATTTTGCAGTGTAATTTTAAATACGACTGTAAAGTTAGTAGACATCAGACGAGAAATTAATGATTTTATAATCAATTTCAGTATCGGAGAAAAATATAAAAAAAAAAAAAACAAGTAGGCAATATCAACAAGAGTATCGACAAAGAATAAAAGAAAAAAATACAAAAGATCCAAGGTATGGTATGAAAATTATATACATTTTTAATAAATTTATTATTACCATTAATAACTGTAATTAATTTTAGTACTTACTACTATCGATGCTGTTTTCTCGAGATATTTGGCAAAAATCGAATCACAAATATATATATCTTATTTTAGTTACCATAAAGCTATAGTTTCTATGATAGAACATAATTAGGCTTAATTATTATTATTCATATAAATACCTGTTTCTTTTTGTATATTATTATTATTATATATTATATATTTTTATAAATCATTGTAAATAAAATAAAGGTGTTAAGATAATTTTATAAAGTAGTTTCTTTGCTTTTTATCGATAAAAAAATCATAATAAAAAATGTATACCCGAATAATTATTTTTCTTTATACCTAGAATAGAACTTAAAATTAATATTTTTATAATAAGGAACTTCGTTCCTATCCGGTGTCCTACGACACAGATCGACTTTTATTTTTACCGTTCGAAAGAAAAAGAGATGCAACATCGCCCAACTAAAACTGCTACTTAAAATTACGATCCTAAGTTACAGAAAAAAAATGTTAAAAATAGTTTCTTTCCATAACAACAATATTAAATTTTGTTTGTTTTTTCTCTGCCCTGTAAAATTTCCTTGTTGTGAGTTAGCAGGTTTACACTCTAAGGAGACGATATTTAGTGTTGTGCTGGAGCCCAAGATTCAGAGATGATTTCTTATTGTTGACAAAACCAGGAACTATCACATGTACTTATGGTAATATGTGTATAATTTCCAATAAACTGAAGATGGCCTGATAAATTCAGGCCGAAGTGTCTTTATTCTGGGAATTTTATTGCACCCGGTGCATCCTTGCTTTGGCTGAATAACTCCTTCAACCCACTACATGAACAACACTGCCTTAAAGTGAAAAGAGCATGAATAAAACATTACACATTTCGAATTGACTATATAAGATTATTTTCTTCAATATAGAGGAAAGTTTGAGAATATATAAAATTCATAGTGTAACATAGATACACTATTAACTATAGAACACAATATCAATTATTCAATTAAATATGCCTCTTTATTTAATAACGTACATAAGGTTCGGTTGATGGAAATCCGAGGAAAAGAGGATGATGTTTTGTGAGTGGATGGGTTAATATGGCAAAGGCAAATAGAGGGGCTTCACCTCTTTTGTTAATATTGCTAGAAGTTCTAAAGACTTGGCAAGATTGAAAGGGTTGGTCGGGAGCGGGGGTTTTATCAACTTCTAATATTATTATAATCAATAATTAAATATCATCTTCATACGTTATTATTATTTAAAGTGGAATAAAAACCATCTCTCTCTTTCTCTCGCTTCGTTATAATGTTTCAAGTCAACTTAATAAGCTATACTAACATTCTAAGAAAATTAATATTTATATTGGAATTATAAATTAAAATCTCTCGCTTCTCAACCGCCATGCCAACATATATTCATTCACCCACACTCTCTTCTTTGGTTGCTTTATAATGTTCATTACAAAAATATTCTCTGAATTTCAGGCCAATTCACAATAATGAACACTAATATTACTCTTCATTAATGATTAAATTGAGAAAGAAGAAAATGAAGAGAAAGAAGGAATAATGCTCATCAATCGGATATTATTATAATTTATGTTTACTTTGATTTATGATTGGACTAAATGCTAGGTAAATATGTTCACCGAATTTCTATTTAGTGATACAGTGTTAATTTTTTAGTAAAAAATTTTATTTTTAATTTATTATCAATCAATTGAAAAGATTTTGTTTTGCCGAGAGTAGCAGAGTTGTTGAATCATAAAGAGAAACAAAGGGGCTGTCCTCTGCTTGATAAATATACATACACACATATATCAAATATAAATATGTATATATAATACTGCCTTGATCAAAAAGTTTCAGGAATTTATTCAGAAAATACAAAATACAAATTTATTCATCAAAATCAACTAATTCATCAAAAATTCAACTAATAGGAGACCCGGCTCTAACCAACTCCCTCGACTCCCTGGCTCACCAAAGAACCGTTTCTGCCCTTTCCCTGTACTACAGATACTATCACGGTGTCTGTTCAGTCGAGCTGAAATCAATTATCCCCCCTAAAGCCCTCTTTACGAGAAACACGCGGTTTTCGAATGCTCAGCACCCCTTCGCTGTCAAATTGGATAAAAATCGAAAAAGCGCTTTCGGCAACTCTTTTATCCCTATGACCTCCAGAGACTGGAACTCGCTCCCTGCCACCATCTTTCCCGCGACTTATAACCTTCAGCTATTCAAGACCCGCATCCACAGACCCCGTCCAGTCCATAAATTTCTTTCTTCTTCTTTTCACGATGGAGGGGCCAACCCAAGCCTTTAGAGGTTGCACCTTTTTGGTGTAACTCCTTCTCTCATAATTTTCATAAAAAAAACAATCGATATTGTCCCATTCAAAGTACTCGACTGCAGCGCACTTATGCCAGCGCTTAATCCAATCCTCGAAACATTTTTTATACTCAGTTTTTATGGATGAGCCGTTTTCGATTTTTATTATTTTAAAAATGAAATCGTCTTTGCATCCACGAATTTGTATTAAATTTTGAGTTAAAAACGGTGCGAAAATGTTGAACAAGTGTTACTCTATCGAAAACAAACTTTTATGTGTGACCCAAGTTTTCGTGAGGCTGTCGAGGATGACGAACGCAGTCGACATCGAAAATCGATTAAAACGTCGATAAAATCGAAGGAATGATGGCCGAAATATCTGTGAATTGACCATTGGAGAGATGGCAGCGAACTTGAACATCGCTTATGAATTTTTAATTTTCTGAATAAATTCCTGAATCTTTTTGATCAAGGGAGTATATACTTTATTTGTTTGAGACTTTATATTCGTAGGCTTGGACTTCATAATCAGTCTTTTTAATTAAAAATATTTTATCTATTATTTCTCATGGGGTCAATCACCAATTTGGATATTGAAAATTTGTTTTCATAGCAAGCTAGTCACTCAAACACTGAACACTTTTTTGGAACACATTCTTTTATATAAATGCAGGCCTTGACATGCCTTTCCAACACATGATTGGGGGAGGGGGATTAGGGTTCACGAAATCTATAGACTAATAATGAAGGTCAAGCCTTCGAAAGTATAGTCTCAAACAAATAAAGTATATATATATATATATATATACCAGTGGCGGGCGGTGACATTTCAACCAGGGGATGCTCCTCAAAAAGTAGCCTTCTTTTTTAAATATTATTTTATTCTTGCCTTTTTTTTCAAATTTCATCGAATACAGTATTTCGTTATTTTTCAAATTTAACATTAGATTTTTATGACACGGTATGAAAATACTCTAAATGTTTTGAAATTTTAAGGATGCGCCACATACACAGCTTCCATGGACCGCATGCCACTGATCTATACATATCTGACCATAAATATAAATGAGAAAAATTGGCCAAGTTTGGTACAAACGACGTTCGAGGCTTCGCCCAAAAAAGAGTTGAGATCTAAACGGGTACCAAGTTCCATAGCAGTTCCTTGAATTATAGCTATAGGAATGTACAACGTTCTTCAATTGATTTAAAAGAAAATTTGTTACGTTCTTTGATATTGAATTTATAATTTTGCAAGTTTAACGTGATGATATTTAATACAAGCTTAAAATTTATCTAGCTGTTCTTATTTTATACTATAAACAATTTAGTTTGATATAAAACTTCCCAAGTTAAAAATTCAATATCAAAGAACGTAACAAATTTTCTTTTAAATCAATTTAAGAATGTGTTAATTAAGTCTATAAATTTATCCCCTTCATTTTGGGTCAATGTTAAAAATACCACTTCACAGAGCTTAATATCTCAAGAACTATAATAGGTTTATCCATGAAATTTGGGATTCTAGGTGTTCCAGTGGGCCATAATTAGACACGAAAAATATCAAGAGTATATTTCTAATATTTTTCAAGTTATTGGGGGGGGGGGGGGGGGGCATTAAAAACAACAAAAAATGAATGGGTCGTGTAAATACACACATGGCCGGTGTGGCGCTCGTTCTTTTCCGAACTTGGCTGACACACTGCCGTGTGCCTTGATTTATATTTGATATAATATTTATCTATTCACAAAGAGAAACAAAGAGGTTGTCCTCTGCTTGATTCTCTTTGTGAATCAACAGCTCTGCTACTCTCGGTAAAACAAAAACTTTTCAATATTTATCTATGTTTATTTGCATCAAGCAGAGGACAACCTCTTTGTATCTCTTTATTTACTATTAAATTATTATCAATCAAATCCAATTACATTGAATAACCATCTGATTGTTTTTTTAATTAAAAACTCATTTTAGAATAATATTTATAAAAAAATAAACTGCAACGGATCGTTGCTAAACTTTATCCAAATTCATTTGAAATATTAATATGTTCTAGAGTAAAGTACTTTAAAATATAATTTTATTAAAAACTTTATTTAACCTTTTTTGTGGGTCCAAAGGTACTTAATTAGGATATTAAATTTCATCAAAATTGGTTAAGTCATTTTCAAGATATTTAGAAAAAACTAAAAAAGTACTGAAATAAAGTACTAATGTTTGTGGACCGATATGTACCAAAAACTAATCAGCGCTTCATTTTGTTAAAATACTGGTAGGCTTTCAATTTCAATTCATTCGGTGCAACGGTGTGGAAAAATTCGTGGACGAAAAAAACGATAACACACACACATACATCCATCCATCCGCACGCACTTCCAAAAAAAATGGCACTTTTTGGACTCTCGGCGAGATCCCAGGTAATTTTTGGCAAAACCGTCACGTGCTAAAATTCAATCTCATTGAATACTTCAATTTGTGACCTTAATTGAGTCCATGGGTTCCGTAGTCTTTACCTGAGGACCCTTTGAAGTCGCGCTTGCCGCGAGAGCGATTCCAATACTTTCTCCCATGCTTCGCATTGGATAAAGTAAAAAAATAGTATACTATGCCCCTCACTATAGTAGACTGCTTACACTGGACAACATTGTCTGGCCTTCGGAAAATTGTTGCTTTAATGCTCCTTCCAAGAGCCGTCTTAATATCATAATGGGCCCCTGGGCAAACCAGTATTCTGGGACACCTGCACTTACAGAAATGAAATGTAAATGGCCGGCATTTTTCTTGGCGAATTTTATTCATTGCCATCATGCCATCTGTGGCGTAGGGCTTTCAATGCACAACATTGGATGCTATGGGCTCTAGTCATTTACATAAGGAATATCTTTTGTGTATAACAGATAAAATACTTATCGGGCCAAAAACACTTCCATGATACTCTTGAGGTGGTATTTGTCTTAGGTTAGAATAGTCATTGCTGTGACTAAAATATCTATCTTTTGTTTACGATAGAATATTTTTCGAAACTATTTAGATAGATTTATGGTTTTTTTTTTGTTCAACTTCTTCGTATATCAAGAATTAAGACTGGACATTCACGATGAACCATCTATTAAGATCTAAATTAATGTAAAAATATATTAAATTGAAAGTTTTTGCCGAGGGTAGCAGAATTTTTATATATTGAAGGAGACAAAAGAGTATGTCTTCGGGTGGAATTAAAAATTTTATCTATAACGAGACTATAGATTTCGAGGTCTTTCCCCTCTTCTTTTTTTTTTTTAAATTATATTGATGTGAGAAGGAGATACACCAGAAGGTGCATCCCCTAAAGTCCTGTATGGGATGGCCCCTCCATCGTGAAAAGAACAGAGTAGAAGGAAAGAATCCGGGATCACGAGCCAAATCTCAGAAAGTTAGATACAATCCAATTTACTAAGTTTTTTAAGGGCTTCGAGCAGTGGTAAATTCTTTGTGCGATAAATTAGATTAAATTTATCTCCCGCTTAATTTTAAAATTTTAAAATCTTCATCAGTTTATTACAATTAAAAAGCCCTCGAAACTATAGTCTCGTTATAAATAAAATTTATAATTCCTGCAGAAAACACACTCTTTTATTGTCTCCTTCAATAAGAAAAAAATATATTTTAACTATTTGGACGTTTTTGTTCCTTCTGCTTGTTCCCCAGAGATGCATTTTTAACGAAAATTTTCCCCTAATTTTAATAAATGTTCTGATGAGCCAAACATTAGCGAAACTAGTCAAAATAAACATTTTAATATAAAAATGTCTTAAATTTTATTTATCTATTTTTTTCTTGATAAACGAAGAAGTTAAACAAAAAAAATTCTCATAAATTAATTTTCTCACTCCTAAAATCTAAACTATTTTATTCAGATGATATCTTCATGAAGTTTGACTAAAATGATTTCATGCTAAATTTTATCGAAAGCCTAGACAACATCACGAAACACTGCTGAGCAGACTTTTTTCTTCGAAAACTATTTTATTGATATTTATTAAACGATAGACTTGATTGATCTATTGTCTAATGTTTATAACTTAGTGTGAAGATATCAATTTTCTATCTTTCATAATTGTCTTAGTCTCTAAAGTAGTAGTATCTTAAAGATTTTGATATAATACCATAGATATAGATAACAATGATATTCTTCGAAAGAGACTACATCTGTAGATGTCTTTCTAGATTTAAGAATAAGAATCACTTCAGAAATCTTCTAATGAAGAGGTTACTTATTTAAGTTTAAAGTTATTATAGCTTATATCGGGAAGCTCTTTTTTAATGATATATCCCTATAATGATGCTAATTGTGATATTTCAAACACTTGATAGATCTTGAAGCTTTGATGGTCAAAGTGAGTAGAGATTGATGGAATCTTCAAGCGCAAATCAATGAGGTTGTCCTCTGCTCGATACAAATAAGCATAAATCTATAAAATATATCATACTATAAGTTGTGAATTATACACTTCATGCAAAGGTATACTCACACACAGAAAAGAAATATAATATTTACAAGACTTAAGATTAATGTAAAGCCTTCTAAACTATAGTTCTAATTAAATTATACATACATATATATAGGAAATGATTAAGATGATGGATGATTTTTAGTTTTAGCTCGAAGGGTTAGTTAGAAGGATATTCGCCGGGCTTGGATGGAAGATGATCTTCAGAGATTAAAATCTCTTTTGGCGGCGTAAAGCCAGAGGATGCTATTTAAAATACAAATTTGCCCAAAGGCAGTAGAAAATATGCTTTAAATAAAATATTGTCCTTTGTAGGAGGTAGAAAATTGCTTTAAATAAAATATTGCCACAAAGCCCGCATTTATTGCCTTTTCATTACACAAAGTGTATACAATTGCTTCCGAGCCATGACATAGACACAAGCCGTCTCTTTACCAAATTGTTCCCAGGTAATCACCTCGGAGAGTTGTCCCCTTCAATGAGCTTCAACAACTGACTTTGCGTCGAGGGGCTAGCTGCCTTTATAAACCTGGCGGTTCTAATTAGCAATTAAACTGATTGGTTAATTGGTCGTGGTTTACTGGTGACGTATGCGTAAATCTTCGCGCGCGCGGCCTGTGATTATAAAAGGGGCGTGTCCTCGCTGCTCACCTGTCACTTGATCGGATGATTCTGACCGGTGAGCATCAAGCAAGCGCCTTTCTCAAGGCGAAACTGAATCTTTATTTTTAAAAAGCATTTTACATTGAAAGGAGTAGAGAATAAAATCCTACATATATTTTCATTTATATCGAGGTTATAAATGTTTGGAGTTCTTCATCACGTTTTCGTCATGTTATCGTTCTTATTACTATGTAATACTATTTATTTTTATAATTAATATTAATTCTGTGTATTACTAATCAATACATTTGTACAAATACTCACCGGATTATTTATTCTTTTTCTTTCAAACATTTTACTTTTTTAAAATAAGCATTTTTATTTTTAATTCAAATTATTAAAAAAAAAACCTACTCTAATGGGTAATATTGAATATTAACTAAAATTAAAAAATATATATATTTAATAGGTATGCTTAGTTTAACTCCTTAGCGCTCTTCTGGTTTCCTAATTTATTTGCTGAAAATTCTTAACATTTTTTTTTTATTTTTCAATTATCTCCTTATTAAAAATTATTAATTAAAATTATTGTTTTTGCTTTTTAGTAGCACGAGGGATCTCAAGCCAAGCATTTCCATTTCAAGAGAGAAGAGGACATTACTTGTCTAATTTAAGCTGTAGCTTAACATTTATCAATACTTGAAGTTGGAAGGAATTGATGTAAAGAGTGAAACGTCTGGACAATATTTGAAAATCTTAAACCCTATAAAACATATAGATTCTTAATATTTATAATTTTTATAATCTTAAAAACATTGTGATTATTACATTTAATTAAAGAAGATCAAAAATCACATCCGATGACACCAATCCTGACAAAATGGGTTGAAAACCTCCAGTTAAAAATTCAGTAAAAGCATGAACACACGTATAAGCACTCTGAAAGCTAATTATTCCCTTTGATATTGTTATTGTTATTGTTAACATCTTAAATTTTGATCTGGTTTGTGATTTTTTGTATTTATTTGTTATAAGTTATATTTATTTTGGATAATGCCCTAATGTACTATTTGGATGTGTGTTTAATCCAAACCCGTTTGTATAACATAAATTGTTGAAGACAAATAAATATTACCTATCTATATATATTATATCAATCTATATTAAATTGGAATAAATCGCTCCCTCATTACAACTGGGCACCTGAAAAAATCACGTTTTGAGAAAATCGAAAATATTCTCAAAATATTGTTTTTTTTTACCATATTAGAACAATACTATTAACTCATTATATATTCTTTGAAGTGTTTTTAATGATCTATAATCAACAAATACACATAGCTACCTTTTGATAGGAATAACTCGAAATTTCGAAATATCGAAATATACTACTGCAGTGGAGGGTACGAAATTTTTTAAGAGCCAATATTGCACTTTGCTCATCAGAAACTACTACCCAGCTCTTGAGGCGGGACCGAAATATAAATTCATTTAATATATAGGAAAATAGAGATACCGTGAATTTTTAATTCTTTAGGGTAGTTCAATAAAAATATGTTCAATGTTTCGATGTAATATATTAATTTAACCTTTCGACTTGAATTCAAATTTAATAATGAAATATCAATTTGAATGTATATGTATGAACGATACCGTTTATGATCAAAAACGTCATTGGAAGGCTTAAATAAATATATTAATTACACCGAAATATTGGCTGCATTTTTATGAAACAATCATAAAAAATATATTTAATTGCTTTTAAGATTGGACTTCTCTGTTAATTTTAATAATCTTGTGATTATATTTTATATTAGTATGACGAAATGTTCACCCCAAGCCTCTTGGATTTATTAGTAGATATGGCCTGTCTAGATTTAAATTTAGTGTGAATGTAATCAAATAAAAAATTCAAAAAATATAAATTACTAGATAGGTTTCACAAATAAACGAAATTGCTTATGAGCAAGTCTATTTAGTATATATTTCAGGCTACGAGCCCATCTTCAGTAGGTACATAGATAACTGATTGATTTGTGAAACCTCTCTAGTAATTTTACTTTTTTAATTTTAATTTTATTAAATATGTTTCACCTAGAACTTACACCATTCTTCTTGAACAAAAATGAATGTAATCATTTAAATTAAATTTGAATTAGCCATTTGTTTAGATATTAGTATTGTTTTTAACTGATTTTGTTTAAGGTAGTTGTTTCATCATATGGGTTTTCTTAGAATATTTTTGAAATTTAGACAGATTATTATTTAAATACTTCTGCATCGATTGGTGGCAAAACTAAATTTATGAACAATATAGTTCCAGAGATATTAAATTCCAAAGGTAGAGCTTTTCAGACCCTTATACATTGAACTATACGGAATATCGGAAAGTTTATATATTATACATATTTAATTATAATTAAGAAACTCTTCTTACCATTGTTATAAAAACTAAACTAAACTAAACAATAACTAATACATTTTTTAAGAAAATTTTAATTAATTTCTGAGATAATAATGAATAAATTATGAAAAATTTACACTAAAAACAAACTGGCAACAACGTATACATTTAACCTAAAAAGTGGGTTAACTTTAGTATTTTTTTGACTTTTTTTCGCTTCAGCCATTGTCGCAACAACTTTTAATCGTTTAAGAACTTTTTATTTAATAAATCGACCTTTATAATGTATTTTATCTGTCATTTCTATGATAAAAATATTCAAGCTGGGACAATGTTGCCTGATTTGTTAAACGAGCACGGGATTGGATAATAGTGGTATATAAACAGCAAAAAGTTTTAGGCTTATGAATTATGAATCCTTATTGTCTGTTCTATATACTCTAGCATTAACTTTTTGCTAGTAAAATCGCGAAACAACTACCTTAAAATGATTAATTTTTTTAATGTACTGATGATCGGTCTTCTAAGTATTATAAAATGAAACTTACAATTATTTCAATAAATCTACTTTGAACTAGGACTAACCGATTCATCCTATTTTGCATTGGATAAACTAGTTTGTCCTAAAATCGGGTTTGACCGGTAACATATATAATTCATTGCTTAGCGGTGCTGAGAGATGGGCTTACTAATGGGCGATCTAAATTCAGACCAAAGAGCGAAAGGATGTATAATTAAACATCTGAGATATTGCAATCAAAGGGGTTGAGTAGAATGAGACTGGGGAGAGAGGAAGTGAACCTCCTCGTTCTTCTCTATGTTTACCAAAGCATATGTGAAATTAATACACAATACATATGTACGGGAAAAAGTTTAAAAAAATTCTTTTCTATTCATGACACTGTTAATATTTAAGGCAGTCGGCAATCTATTTGAGTGAGGGCGCCGGTTGCCTGGTGGACAAAAGCCCGAAGGCATTTCACTTGAGAACAAGTGGCCATTAATCGAGAATACTAATACTAGTCGGACCAGGGGAAGAAAAAAGCAAACAAGAAATTGCCTTTTGCCTCGAGAGAGAGAGAGAGAGAGAGAGAGAGTTCTAATCTTCTCTGTATTTCGATCATTCTTTTCATTTGTCTATTGTAAAGATTCTCACCCCTTTTATTTCGCACTCACAACATTTATTATACAATCTTATTTAGTTTCTTACATTTTTTGTTTGTTTACGTGGAATTTCGAAATAGATTTTGGACCCACTATATAAATTTACTATTGTTCGGCTGACTCATACATTTATTTTTAAAATCTTGTGGTATAGTTTATTCATGACTAAACCACCGACTTAGAGGGAATTTTTAAAAATTCCACTTTTAAGGTAGTTGCTTCACCATATGGGGTTTCTTAGGATTGTTTTAAAATTTAGACATATTATTATTTAAATACTTCAGCATATATTGGT
Organism: Forficula auricularia; assembly: GCA_024734495.1. Taxonomy (NCBI): domain Eukaryota; kingdom Metazoa; phylum Arthropoda; class Insecta; order Dermaptera; family Forficulidae; genus Forficula; species Forficula auricularia. The sequence goes on from JALMQS010000099.1 coordinate 25,137,372, forward strand.
GGCAAAACGAAATTTATGAACATTATAGTTCCGGAGATATTCAATATACGGGATATCGGAAAGTTTACATACATATTTAATTATAATTAAGAAACTCTTCTTACCATTGTTATAAAAAACTAAACCAACATTAAACAATAACTAATACATTTTTTAAGAAACTTTTAATTCAGAGTTACAACACAGTTTCTGAGATAATAATGAATAAATAATGAAAAATTTACACTAAAAACAAGCTGGCAACAACGCATTTAGTTAAGCTAAAAAGTGAATTAACTTCAGTAATTTTTGATGTTGTTTCGCTTCAGCCATTGTAGCAACAGCTTTCAATCGCTTATTAATAACTTTTTGTTTTATAAATCTCCCTTTATAATGTACTTTATCTGAGATTTCTATGATAAAATATATACAAGCTCTGACAGTGTTGCCAGATTTGTCAAACTAGCATGGGATTGGCTAGTAGTGGTACATAAACAGCAAAAAGTTTTGGGCTTATGAATTATGAATCCTTATTGTCTGTTCTATATACTCTAGCATAACTTTTTGCTAGTATTGTCGCGAAACAATTACCTTAATGGGAAAAAATCATTAAAAAATTCATGGTTTTCTCAATTTTTGTATCATTTTGAAAAAAATCAAAGAGTGTCTTATTTAATTAATTGAATACAGTTATTTATAAAAAAAAAAAACTGGATTATTATCTACTCTTTTGAGTCCAAGCTTGCCTCTTTTGATCTAGCTTTGGCCGGACTGCGTCTCAGAATTATGAATCCTTATTGTCTTTTCTATATATTCTAGCATTAACTTTTTGCTAGTATTGTCTCGAAACAATTACCTTAAGGGGAAAAAATCATTAAAAAATTCATGGCTTTCTCAATTTTTGTATCATTTTGAAATAAATCAAAGTGTCTTATTTTATCTTCGAAGGCTCTCCAAAAATATTTTTACAATAAACAAATAAATCGAAACAAAGTATTCACAATTATATATATATTTAAATAAAAAAAAAAAACAAATTACAAATATCATAAAAAAATTAGTAATTCCATTTTCCGCTAAGAAATATCCACTCAAAACATCAGAAGTGTTTTATTATTTCTTATTGATGAGTTTGAACTCATAATTATAAATAAATAAATGTAATAGTAAATGGCATTCAAAATACAAATGTTTAAATAAAATTATAAGTTAAAAATTTCGCTTTTAACAGCCTTTAAACGGGTGAATAGGTGCTGTGTCGTTAAATATTTTCTCTTTTTCTTTTCTTACTTTTGAAAAAACTTCACCTCGTCATTTTAATTACTATTTATTCTAAAAGTTTTCTGGAGGGCTAACATTTAAAGGAATCGAGACACGAGGTTCTCAAACCATGATACATGTAAATGGGCAGCTTTTCCCTGGTCTCACAATTTTAGGGTACTCATAATAACCGAATTTGTTAATGTTAAGTCTTGCAAAGTTTCTGTGAAATAAATAGATGTTATAATTTAATAAAAATTAAAATGAATTTGTTTATATTTTCTTGTACAGAGTTTTATTTTGAATTTTGAATGCCTTCAAAAATATTAGTTTCCCCGGGCCTCACATTTTGTCTGAAAGGCCCTGATTAGTAGTATAATACATTGTATTATTTCAGGTGTTGTATTAACAAATAGCAAAATAGAGTAAGTCTAAATTTGAATCCAAGTGAAATCTCTCGATAACTAATTTTTTATAGTTTTAATCTGTCAATTGAAACATTTCACAGCCTTTTCTTGTCAAACATAATCTTAAAACAAAAATTTACATTTTAATAATTTAACGACATTTCCACCTTAATAGATATTTAAAATTAATCTAGTCCCATGTATTCGTGGATTTAGCAGCATTTGAGATTCTCTGAATGCAGCGCCCTTGGCAACTCTCCTTTAATTGTTTTTGTTTGTATTAGTATTTTTAATAAGGAATTATCTCCTTTTACACCTGATTCGACCATATTTTATCGAGCTCCAAAAAGTTCATTCTACGAAATAGTTGTAATAAATACGGGTACCCAAATTTCTATCAGTTTAATTAAGTGGTACAAGAGTGCAAGAATTTAAGAACCCCTGACTTAGATGATAGGACACACGTTATAACGCGGATGATTGCTAAAGGATATTTTAGAGGGTGAAGTGAGAATGAAAAGGGGAAAAGGAACCAGATAGGAGTATTTTTCTCAGATAATAAAAGATATGGGATGTGGGATTTTTAGACAAGAGAATGAGCCCCCTAAGCCCCCAATACCCTTTCTTAATCTTAAAATTTAGATAAACAAAAATCTTCTTTGTACTTCAACCCCTTCCCTCTACCACCTTATCTCCCCCTTTTTTTATTGTTAAAATTAAGAAATTTACTTTTAAAGCATTTTTCCATTTTTGTATTCAGTTTCCTCTGTGAACTCCTGAAGATGGATTTATACCCCGAAATATACATATATAGAGTCGTGCTAAACAAGCATCTGATCTTTTATTTTTGTGAAACCTACCTAGTATTTTATATTTTAAAAAGTTTCTAAAATTTTTCAAAACTTTCTTTACTTTATTTAAAATGTTTCACCAAGAACACACATCATTCTCCCTTAACAAAACAAGAGAAAGAGTTGACAAGGAATTATTTATTTTTTAAATTTGTCTCTACCCCCGGGGCCAAATTTTAGCCGGGTGCCTCGAGTCGGATTCGAGCTCGGGTCCACTTTGTTAGCAGACTGACACGCTACCATCTAGCCTAACCCGACCCTCGTATTGTTGTTTTATTTGTTAAACAAATCAATAACAAAAAAATCAAATAGTTAAAGAAATATTGATTTTGTTGATTCAAGTTTGATTTATACTTATATTTTTGTTATCCATCACATTGTATATATATATATACTCGTATATATATTATATAATTCAAAGGTGAGAGAGCGACAAACAAGAGCAAGAGTGCTGCTAGCTGAACTGGAAAATTAATTAAAGCTTCGGGAATATCTTTGATGCTTGTCCTACCTTAAAATATTCAATTAAAAACATCCCATATTAATTTGGAGATTGCTGTATTCGTATGGCTTTCAAAAAGACTCATTTTAATTAAATTAATTGAAAGTCAATAGAAGTCACTGGATTGAAATTGAGTAATTAAGAAGATTAATGATTTACTTTGTCGTCGTTTTATAAATTAAAATTCTCTTTCTGGGAATTAAATCTTTTGGAAAAATATATTTAGTGTTTTAAATAATTATATTGGAGAAGAAAAGATAAGACTTTTTTCAGGATTTGATAATCTATCAGCAAATTTTGGTAGTGTAGTATTCATAGGACGATATTAAGTTAAGTTAAGTTAAGAGTTGCAAACACCATATATATGTTTGATTATTATTTTTGTAAAAAGGTTACAACTACCCAGTGAATAGATAAATCGCCAAGTCGTTTATCCCTTTGACTTCTAGAGAGTGGAACTCTCTTCTTCCTACATCCGTCTTTCTAGCAACATAATATATTCTTTGAGTGTTCTAAGATCCCCACCTACAGGTCTTCAGGTATCTTTAGCTCTCATCCAATCTCTGAAATTTCTTTTATTCTTCTTTGCGCGATAGAAAGGGTCTTCTTCTGACTTCAGGTGAAGCACCTTCTTGTACATTTTTATACTCATAAATAAATAAAATCCATATTTTCAAAGTTATCCTTACTGTCATTGGTGTGTAGAATTGACACATTTTGGAAGTAACAAAATAATTTAATGAGAAATACAGAAGTGATGACTCGCAATAATGGAGTTTCGATTTTTCTAGGGGGGTCAGTGAGTTTTGTAGGTAGGGGGGGGGGGCTGCCCCCCTTGCCTCTCCTCTAACTACGCCATGCTGACTGTGTTTATTTATTAATTGTTGCTCTATTATTATTTGGAGCTATTTTGTTTTTACTAAAAATATGCTCCGTATGTTCTGATAGTTCAGACGTGATAATAATACAGTAGAGCATATTTGCGGGTGTTTCTCTAATTGTATAAAATTGAGATTGAGTGACTGACAGACGTCCTCCACCCTCTGGCCAACTATTTACGCCAAGGAAGCAAGGGAGTCCGACGTCTGTCTGTCTGTCAATCAGCAATGATCAAAGATAAACCTCAGGATGGTCATTAAATATGTTTGTTATTCAATTTCCATCCCTATAAAAAAGAGTCACTTTGTCCGTTCTTTGTTGGCTAACGAACTCGCCCTCTTGTCCATCCCATATACGCCTTCAGCCCGTGTGACGTCACAGTTGTTGATTTAGCCAATAACTCCACGCGCGGTGCATAATCAATGGTTACACACGACCGGGGTGACTCATTCATTCTCTCGCTCGTCAAATTAGCAACGCTTCATTGCGTCTGTCGATGGGCTCAACTTCCATTTTACTTATTTTACTTAAAACACCCTCTTTTAGGGAGAATAGAGAATTTTAGGGAAGCACGTAGAAGACGAGACACCCTCTCTCTTCTTCTGGCACTCGTCCATCCAACCAGAACGTTACTAATCACGTGTAGACATTTTAATGGAAATTTCTAATCATAGAGGAATTTAATTTTTATCAAACGGAATCTGAATGTAAGCTATAAAATAAAAACTGCTCCCTTTGCAAGAGATACATTTCCAATACGAAATTCATTTTGGACTATTTATCACCTAAAGTTCAGCTTTTTATAATGAAGACGTAAAACCATGGGTACTCTATCCTGAAAAATCTTCCACTTACTCAAACTGACCACTAAATAATAAATTAATTGACAAAATTACTTTAATTGACAAAATAAAGACTGACACTTCTTGTCAAGCCACAGGACGCGAAATGAGCCTTTCCGACGCCAATGCAAATAAGTCCATTCGTCAAAAATCTATGTTTTTACACGCTTTATTTAGCTTCACCTGTATGTATGTATTTATATATGAATGTATCAATATGACTTTTGTTCTATTAAATTCCGCAAACATTTCTCTATAACAATAATTGTTTACCTACTCAATTTAAATGAAATTATGTACCTATATAAAAATAATAAAAATAAATACATTTCATTAGGTTAAATTCCGCAAACTTTTCGCTATAAAAATAATTAAGACTAAAAAGTAAAAAAATAAATTATATTTTAAAAAAACTAAAAAACACGCTTCTAAAAAATACAAAATATTGTAATAATCAAAAAGCGCGGGGCACTTTGTCGAAATTAATTAAAAGTACAGATTTTGCGCCCCACACTTTTTGATTATTACATTATTTTGTACTTTTTAAAATCGTGTTTTTTAATTTTTTTTTAAATATAATTTTTTAAATCCTAATCACAATATAAAACATAATTAGAAAATATATAAAGTAGGTCTTAGTGGAGAAAACCGAAACAAGGAGTAAAACTTTTTCTACTAAAAAGAATATAGGTAATACGTAGGCTTCGAATTTACGAAAATTTAGAAGTTTTATAAAATTAAACCTAATCACATTAGGTTCTGAATGACTCATATATCACAAAGGGGACTAGAGAAAGAAATAACAAGCTGGAAAAACAATTTATTATTTTGAAGATTATGAAAAATATACATTATCAATTTTAATGTGAAATAAGTGACCAAGAATCCTTAACTCATAGTAAATCAATATTAAATATAATATTTATTTACTCTTATCTTTATTAAAGATGTTTCACATTGCACCAACACCACAATCTCTACTAATTACATTATCAAACATTTAACAAGGGAACAAATAATATTTATGACGATAAAATTTTACACCTATATATTTTTAACATAGATTTTTTATTTCCATTTTACTTATTTAGCAGAGATCAGCTTAAATCAAGAGGAAAAAGGGGCGCAAATTAATTCACACTCGACTAGCAGATCCAGCGCCACCTGGATTGAACAGGGGTAGAGTATGCATTCTAATAGATCGTTATGTGCTGCTGGTTGCATTTTCAGGAGCAAAATATTAAAACATTTTTTGGCAGCATTAATACAATTTTTAAAATCTAAAATAACTTTAAGCTTAATATTTCATGATTTATTCGATAACTTATTAATTAGTAGATATAAATTAAGAAAACTTATTTGAATTTCAGCTATCGTGAAAAATCAGAGGCGCTAGTTAATGGGAAAGTAAATGTGTTGTTCTTATGGAAGAATAGCAATTAGATAACTTTCTCACTAGGCGGCATGAGGAGTGAATTCTCAAATGTTTATGTATTTGTGTAAAATATTTGAAGATAATTGAAGAATGAGATGTTTTTATCAGCAATCTTCAAAAAACTAAAAGAATATTTGCTACTGAAGATATTTAACCAGTTGCGAATAAAATGTCTTGTGAATTTATAAAAATAAATAAAAAAATTATTTATTTATTTATTGACACCGGGAACAAAGCCCATTTAGACAGCACATCAGTAAAGTGTTAGTAGTGAGGGAGTCGAGTTTTAGCCGGAAGAAATATTATATGCTAGCCAGGTTCGAACCCGGGACTCCGGCATCGTCATCAACGATGCTGAGCTCGGCCAACCCGACTCCAAAAAAATTATTTATCGAAACTAATAAATTCATTTCAATTGTGAGACAAAACACTTGAAATTAAAAAATGAATATAAATTATTTAATAACTTAGTGGGCACTGAGTTAAATATAAATTCTACCATAAATCTCAAAAAGTATCCCTTTAAAGACAGTCTATACTCGTATATCTATTGAGCATTTTTTGCATCAAAATATGTATCATATGTCTATCTCTTTAATCACGTCCAAATATGTTCACAAGTGCCCTGATGACTTTTTAAACTTTTTAATTAAATTGCCTTAAATCGAAGATCTATATATATATATATATATATATATATATATATATATATATATATATATATATATATATATATATATATATATATATATATATATATAGTATATATTCGTTCTATATCTGTTTAGAGCTAACTAAAAGTAAGTAAAAACTAATATCAATTTATCCTTCCAATAAAAAAAAGCTGTTTTGAAAAAATATCGGATATCTTTTTATCTAAAAATTGAGGTCAGTCGATACAAATTTTCACTTAAATTTCTATGTTATAATTTCATATTTTCTATCTCTTTCTTTTTTTCTTTCCTTCTATCTCTCTTTAAAGATACACTGATACGAATAATCAGATATAATTGTTTTAATTTGTATGTTTTGAAAGACGTCCCCTTTCTGATTTTCTTTTTCTTAAATAAAAGCATTATCATTACTACGTTTTTATGTTTTCAAATCTGATGAAAGTAATCTCATCATTTTAAAATTTTTATAAGATTAAAGCAGCCAGAATAAAGAAAATTATTCCCCAATTCGACGTTTCGATTTATTTTCTAATCTTCCCCAGGACTTTAAATTGTTGCAACACCAGATGTATACATTATGTTTTAGACAAATTAACTTTTAATCATTAGTTTTAATTTTTTCTTAAACCTATTTGAGCCGCGAAAGTTAAATAATGTAATCAATAATTTCCTATGTTAATTCTACATATTTAGAAAATTATTTTATTATTTTTTGAAAAGAAAAAAATGAATTGAGCACCCGACGGGATTCGAACCCGTGTCTCTCTCCTTTAGCCGAAGACCGCCTTTACCAACTAGACCACGGATTATCCCGCCAGGTAAGCTCTTTAGATTCAATGTCATTTTTTTCCTTTTTGCGGCTTTTTCTATTTAAAGTATAGTTACTTATGTTTTAGACAAATTAACTTTTAAACGTTAGTTTTAATTTTTTCTTAAAGCAATATTTGGTGGAGTGGGGTGGGGGGTCCAGGAAGCATAGCGGGGGCGTGGTGCACGGATGTGGTACGGGGATGGGCGTCCAGGGGGTATCGTGTCTGGGGGTGGTACGGGGGCGGGGGTCCAGGGGCGTAGCGTGGGTGAGTTGCGGGGAGGTGGTATGGGGTGCGGATGCATGGTGCAGGGAGTGGGGGATGCCGGGTGGGTTTCGGGTGGTGGGGGTCCAGGGGCATACATAGCGAAGGTTGGTGCGTGAGTGTGGTACGGGGTCGGGGTCAAGGGAACGTAGAGGGTGGTTCAGTGTAGGGGTGGTGGTGTGGGGTGCAGGTGCATGGTGCGGAGATGGGTGCCGGGTGGGGGTCCAGGGGGCGTAGCCTCCTGGCCAGCAAGAGGGCCCCCAAAGACGGACCTTTCAGCTAGATATTTATAATTACATGGTACATTCATTGTTGTAACAATCTAAGTTACTGAGGAAGATTGAAAAAAAATCGAAACGCGTCGACGTAGAAGATATTTTTCTTAACTCAAGATGCCTAAACCCCTTAATCATAATTAAACTACAGTTATATTAATTTCTCTTCATCTTAAAGAAATATTATAATATGATAGCAGAAATGTTAAATTTAATGAATTCTCGTGAGAGTAATACGGTATTTAGTATTTTTTTAACTTCTTGAGTATACATATTATATATTAAAACCAACTCTAATGATCTTTCTTGTCCTTTATGAATAGAACAAGGTTCAGAAACAAACTTATACATAATTATATCTATAATAAATTCTAAATTGTAAGCGATAATAAAACTTAGTTCGACGGTCATTTATTAAGATGGATCCATTGAAATTTGAAGGGCTTGTAAAGGGCTCTTTCTTCCTCCTCAGCCTCCTTTTAATAAGATTACACGAGTTTCCCAAACATTGGCTAATTGTTTTGTTTGGGATCGAGAGCAAGTTGGCTGCTGTGCACTCTGTAATAAGACCTAAACCTAAAACAACACTAAACCTATTCACAATTAACCGAGTTCTTAGGATAGAGAGTGAGAGAGCAGACGGCAGACTTCCTCTCTTTTATCCAACAACAATAGAGAGAGAAGAGGACATCTTTCCAACGAAAGGAGGATGGAGATATAATAGTACAGAGTAGTCGATAAAGAAGTTTTTAGCTCAATAAGTCCAAAGAATAGTTCATCTTAGAATTCTTTGTTTAAGATGTTTGATAATTTATTTAATTCGAAATATATACTTTTTTTTTTTTTTTTATAAAATCAATGCGAGAAGACAAAAGCATCTATTACTCTTGATACTGAATAGAAGAGAGCGACTAAAGGAAGGGGTGGAGATGTAGGTGTTTGTACATCCTTAAGGGTCTTGTAGGTCTGTAGACTGAATATTGTAAGACTCAGAAAAGAGGGAGACAAAGATAGATAGATATATAGATAGATTTTAATATTTCTCTGAGAGCATAAAACAAATTATATTACATACATCTGCTTTCAAAATACACTTAAGAGGGTACAGAAAAATTAACATTTAACATAAAAAAAAATCAGTCGAATAGAGAACCTCCTACTTTTTTGAAGTCGGTTAAAAATAAGCTGACACGTTCTGATATGGCCATCCACTTGAATTTACCATACAACCTGGCCCCTAAAATTATTTATAATCATGTAGGGGGGTAGTTTTTGCATTTTTATACTTCTGGTGTCCTGTTCGATTATGTATACAAAATTTGCCGAAAGCTCGGGCAATGGCCAAGATTTTCATTTTTGACCCCCCCCCCATTTCGGGTGGTTAGTTTTTGCATTTTTAGACTTCTGGGGTCCCACTGATTATGTATACAAAATTTAGTTGAGTTTGCAATGCTAAGATTTACATTTTTTGACCCCCTCCACATTTTCGGCGGTTAGTTTTTGCATTTTTAGACTTCTGGGAGTCCGCTGATTATGTATAGAGTTTGCTCAAACGGCCTAGATTTTTAATTTTTAACCCCCCCTCCACCACCCTTAATTTTGGGTCGATATGCACCAAAATCTAATCAGCTCTTAATCTCAATAAAACTACGTGTGAATTTTGGTTTCGATCTTCACACTAGTTTTTGAGCTAGCTCGTCCACAAAAAATTGGTAACGCACAGACTAACGGACAACCAGACAACCAGACAAACAGACTAACAGACATTTGACAAAACAATTATTATCTAGAAAAATTATATTTTTCTGATGTTCACTTATAAGAGCTTTTTTATAAAGCGAAATGCAATGGTTCAGCTCAATTTTTTTGAGATATTTCGAAAAAAAGAAGGAAAAAAAACACTTTTTTCATGCACGATTACAATACTTGTCCATACATGGTAAAGTAAAAAGGAAAAATTATTAAAATTAATTGATAATAAGATTGAAGTAATTTTTAGAGACGGGCTGAAATTGAGTGGATATATGAGACAGTCCAAAAAAAAGAAGAAGATAATTTATATTATCTTTTTATTCATAAACCGACGTTTCGGAGGCTATTCTCTATTCTCTCATTACTACACTATAATTGTGCTGAGAATGAAATACAATATATTATTGTTATTGGCACTGAAAGAGGAGACAGTGGGGAATGTCGCATTATATTTCCTTCACTGACTTTTCATAACCCTGAAGAAAGAGGGAATAGCCTCCGAAACGTCGGTTTATGATTAAAAAGATAATATAAATTATCTTTATTTTTGACTCCCTCATCAATATCCAGTTAGACAATAGTCTCATAGCTATCCTAGTTTTTTAAACTATACAGGGTGTCCCAGGAAACCTGTACCAGCGAAGGTCTGTGGTCAGGGGACACTAATTCCCATCGATTGAACCCCCATGTATGTACCGCGATATTTTGTAGTTTTCGAGAAATGATTTTTTTTTTTTGTTTTATTTTCAGATTTTTTAAAATTGTGGACGGTTTTAGTTATAACTTTTTCTGAGTGGTGTTTGAGAATTTTTTGTCAATATTATGGCTAGAATGTGTGTTCACCTGTTATAAAACACAAAACACCCAAATTCTAACTACTAGCAGCTCATAATTTGATCACAAGGTTAAAATTTCTGTTTGAGAGAAATTTACACTTGATTTCAACTTGAAAAAAAAAATACTTATTCCTGACTGAATGACTTGTAAATCATTTTAAAAACTTTAAGGATTCCTTAGCTCTCCAAATAGTAGAAAAAAGTTGGTACTTTATAAGGGCATTTTTACGCGAAAACGGATTTCAAAGTTGACACAGTCAAAAATATTGAAATTCATTTCATGCATTTGAAATGACTTTTCTCACATTTTTGCGATTGTTATGGAGAATAATTATGAATGTTAGGTAAAAAGACTTAAAATATCCCAATTAAATTCTATTAATTATTAATATTTATTAAAAGGTCGCCGGGTGCCATGGTGTCCGGAGGCATAGGGTTGGAGACCTCTGGTCTAAAGTAAAAAAAAAATTGTACTTGCAAGTAAAATTTTATGTAAATATGCTATTTTACTTAACATTCATTAATTCATCATCATCATCAGCCTGTCGCTAGGCTAGCGACATATCCACTGCTGAATATAGGCCTCTTCCATTAAATGGAAGGGGGTTGGCATTAATTCATTAATTATTATAAAACAAAACAAAAAAAAAATCATTTCTCGAAAACTACAAACTATCGGGAGTTCCATCGATGGGTATTTGTGCTCCTGACCACAGACCTTCGCTGTTGAAGATTTCCTGGGACACCCTGTATAGTAACTATATACTGCCTATACATAAATCTAATCTTCTATATAGGCACTAGGTATATAACTACTATATACCATAGATTGAAACATTGTGCTACTAGGCTCATAGCTATAGGATTAAAAATACAGTATACTCTTAAAAACTAAATTTTTATGTATAGACTTACTCTTCAACCTAAAAGATTATGTAGAAAGAATTTAAATTTTAAGGTAAAAAATCTAATATTTTATTAGAAATATTTTTACATTGCATATCAGAGGGCTTCATCCCCTCAGGATTTGAAAAGATTGTGAATATAGTATACTCTCTAAACTACAATCATATGAATAGTATGCTCTGCAAACTACAATATATGATTAGTATGCTCTCCAAACTAATGTATTATGAATAGAGAATACTCTCAAAACAACCATATTATGAATAGTATGCTCTACAAACAAGGACCTTCCTAACTAGGGGCATTGGTGCAGATCTCTCCCCCCCCCCCCTCTAGAAGAAGAAACAAGGTCTATTTTGTTGGCAACTAACAAATAGAACATATAAAATTATTTCCACTAATTCATAGAGGCGTCTTTTTATTTTTAAAATTAAACTAATAAAATACATATTTATTTCGAACTCGAAACCCTCTCCCTCGAAACTAATATAAGCTGTCCCCTAGCTCAAATCCTGGGTCTGCAAACTACAATATTATGTTGAAAGTTTCTTTTTGCCCAGAGTAAATAATAAATTAAAAATGTATTTTTCCAGCAGAAGACACACTCTTTTATTCATCATCATTGAGTATACGGTCCTAAGACTGGTTTGATGCAATAATCCGTCTCCACTCGACTCTGTCCCCCGCCAGCTGTTTGACCTCTCTAAATGTCTGGCATCCCATTTCCCCAATTATTTGGTTGAAATATTCTAATCTGGGTCTTCCCCTTCCCCTTTTCTTTCCCACCTCCCCCTCCAAGATATCCCTAAGCAGTCCCCCATGTCTCAGTGTGTGCCCCATCATCTGACCTCTTCTCTTCTTCAGACTCTTCCACAAGGTTCTTCTTTCTCCGATTCTTCCAAGGACTTCTTCATTTGTAATTTTATCCATCCATTTGATATTCATCATTCTTCTGTAGCCCCACATTTCGAAAGCTTCTAATCTCTTTCTCTCCGCTTTTCCAATCGTCCAGGTTTCACACCCGTACATGGCTATGCTCTTTTATTGTCTCTTTGAATTACAATAGGTATTAGTATGCTCTTTAAACTAATGTATTATAAATAGAGAATGCTCTCTAAACTACAATAATATGAATAGTATTCTCTGAAAACTACAAATTACGATTAGTATGCTCTCCGAACTAGGTATGCAAAAACATCGTAAAAAAACATCGATGTATCGATACATTAAAAAAACATCGACGTATCGATACATCGCCTAGAAAACATCAATGTTATCATCAATAGTTTTTTTTTTGTATAAAATAAAATAAGATTTAAGTTGTTAATTTTTTATTAGAAGGTTATACAATAATTACATGACTCTCATAATAGACTTTTTCCAAAACCAGAGCAATTTATTTAGTAACTGAATTTAAAAATAATTGTTTTGAAAGCCGTTTCTCTGTCAAACGGTTTCTTTGTTGCTCCAGCCTTAGAAAAAAAATCGAAACTTCGCTGGAAAAAACATGGTATAGAAAAATATCGATTCGAAAAGTTTTAAGGAGTTAGGTTTTGGTTCTAGGTGAAATATTTTAATATAATAATAAAACTTGAGCAAGATGCGAGGTAGGTTTCACAAAAAAAAATAAAACAAAATTGAGTTTTGAATTCGATATATTTCGGGGGTGAGCCCATCATCAGGAGTCAAAGAAAAACTACCTCGCATCTTGCTCAATTTTTATAATTATATCGATTCGAATATACTGAAACCTTGATGTATACTTTGAAACCTTACTCCGAATTAATGTATTATGAAAAGAGAAAACTATAAACTATATATTATGAATAGTATACTCTCCAAACTGTAGTATTATGAATAGAGAATACTCTCCTCAGGAAACGCTCAAGCCTGAATATAAAATATGCGACAATAAAAAACAGATGAAAACCAATAGTTTTAATGATTAGTCTATATATAATAAGGTTTGAACATGAATTTATTATTTTTTTCGAATTTCTTGAATTTTCATTTGCCGTTACTCTTATTTTCCTTCTTCAACTTGGATTAGTTATTTATTCCGAATGAATATTTATTAAAAAAAAAATTGAAATCGAATTATGTTGATTTTATTTCTGATGAATCAATTCGTCAATTCTCTATCTATCTTATTCTTCGTCTTTGATAAAAATTCGCTCTTCTCTCTTAAAAAATCCTATTTCTCCTCCCTTCTCTTTTTCTTTTTGTGTGCTGGGCTTGTTCGTTTGGGGTTGGTTTGATTACCCCCGGGGTCTCTATTCTCTCTCTTTCTTTCTCTTGTGTTCAGATCATATATCGAATATACAAGTGGCTTAGTTCCCCCGTAGTTTTTCAACCGCACTTGCATTGAAATGCACGATGCATTCCCAGATGTCAATTGCAAATAGCGGAGCACCCCATCCCCAAAATAGGGGGGTCGCAACCACTCACTCACAGCCCTAAACCCACCCACAAGCTACTTGAAGCATCCATTTCATTTGCTGGCATCTCCTCAAGGTAAATACTCATTCAAACTTATCATATTCGGGGGAATAACGCCACGCATACTTATTTCCTCACCGGGGCGGCATCTTACCACCCGACTCAACTGAAAACTTTTTCATTTGCGGAAGGATTTTTTCTTATTTTGAAGTCAATTGGATTTTTTTATTTTTTATTATATTTTTTTTATTTGCTTACTACTCGTCTCGTATAATATTTTTCCTTCTTCTGATATTAAATATTTAAATATGAAAGACTCAAATGAAACCAGTTCAAAATTTAAAAAAAAAGAAAAATTAGTCTCCAATAAAAAGGACATTTTTTATTAGAGAAAGTTTTTAAAAGAAAATTTTTCAAAAAAAAATTCCTAAATAAATTAATATTAATATCTGAGTGTTTTAATCTGTGGATCACCCGTAAAACTTATGAAGGTTTTAAGAAAATATTAAAAATAACAACTTAATTGATTATTTTTGATCTTTCGATCTTTTATTTAATCATCTTAAGCTTTAAAGAAAATTGAAGAAAAATAAATTCTAGTCCATATGATAGGAAGCTCTTAAATAGTTGTAGTTTTTTTACAAGAAATTTTGAAGATAAAAAGCCAGAAACATACACAGCTCTTTGCTTTCGAAATACAAACACTTTAGAAAATGTACGAACTTTCTACGACTTTCCGTTCTTGATAACTCCTCTAGCGGATATCGGAATCTGCAGACCTGCTAAACCTACGCAGTAAAATTATGTTTCTAGCCTGCTTTTTGAATGCTGAACAAAATATGCTTATTTTTCTTGATATTACATATCGTCGCCTTAGAGAGTAAGCCTGCTAACTCACAATAAGGAAATTTTACAGGGCAGAGAAAAAAAAATTAATATTGTTGTTATGGAAAAAACTGTTTTTCACATTTTTTTCTATAACTTACGATCGTAATTTTAAGTAGCAGTTTTACTTGGACGATGCTGCATCCGTTTTTCTTTCGAACGGTATTAATATGTCATATATGATAAAAAATGAAGTTAGCAGGTTTACACTCTAAGCCAGTAATGGCGAACCTATGACACGCGTGTCAATGTTGACACGTTAAAACATTTTGGGTGACACCCATCATTTTAGGGATGGTCTTCACTCAAGAAGATTCACAGGAGATTGCGCTTAATTCACTAAATTAAAGAATAATTAGGTTTTGCTTTTGAATAAATAAATATATAAAAAATATGATGGCTTTGTTGATTTTTGTTTTTTTACTAGGGCTCCAACTATATATAACAAATTATGAATATTTCTAGATGTGAAACATCAGCCTAGTTAAGTCAGGTTTTTTCTGAATTTTGACAAACCAAATTCAAAAGGTTCGCCATCACTGCTCTAAGCCGACGAAATGATTTTTGGATTTGATCCATTTTGAATGGTTCATATATTGAATTTTTTAAATATATATAATTTAATTATTATATAAAACATGTATTATAAAATTTGACATAATCAGGCATCAAACACAAACATAATATATAACCCATTTAATTTAAACATTTCACTTTATATAACATTGATAAAAATCATATTCTGCATGTTTGAAATTATTTAATTAATATCATGTTACTTTTTTAACTAAGTACTTCAATTAAATTGTAAATTGTTGTATTTGATTTTATAATTAGCAATTAGACATATTTTAAAGGGTATATGAGACGGATAATCAATTTCTCAAAAAATGAGTGAAATTTAGTTTTTGATGAAATATTCATTCAGTAAATGCGCGTATAGAAGCAAAGTTTGCTTACTAGTTACACATGAAAAGAGAATTGAAAATTAAGTTAATAAAAATGATTTTCACATTTCATTAATATTTATTCATTTTTTACCAAAAAAATAATCATTTTTATTGGTCACAAGGCAGGGACTTCAAACCTTCTATCCGCACATTTTTTGGAAAAATCATTCATTTTAATTGCCCCTTGAAACTATGGAACAATTTTATTTCATTTTGAGAACCAATATAGATACTTTTCAAAACAAAAAAAAAAGTTTTTTATAGAAATATTTAAAATAGAGGATAATAATTTGAAAATTTAAAGATCCCCATGAAATTTTGAAGTCGACCTTATATATTTATGAAAATACTCTATTGTTTGAAATTTTAAGGATGCGCCGCATCCACAGCATCCATGGACCGCCAACTCTGGATATATTTATATAGTCATTCGTTCATATATGGGGCATTCGACGCCAAATCGGACTGTTTGAAAAATTTTAATTTTGATTTCTTTCATTTTTTGACATTTTTTAGTATCCATTAAAAATCTGTTCCTGATAAATTTTGAATTTTTTTTGATCACCGGTTTAAAAGATATCGAATTTCGGTTTTTCGCTAATAGCTAATAAGCGATTTTTGAGTTTGAAAATTTTAATCGAAAAAAAAAATAGTAATTATCATTGGCCCACTATCAACCAGGTCATAAAAAATTTGTAGAATGAATAGAAGTTTAAAATAAAAAATTATCAAGAAAATCGAAGAGTACGTACAGTTTCAAAAAGAAGATTAAAATTTTCAAAATCAAAAATCGCATATAAAACCACTTTAAATATTTTTTTTCTAAAAAGTATGTAAAAAAACAAAAATTAAATTTTTTTTTTTTTTGAATTTTTACCTTTTACTTTACCATACAGGGTATGGTCAAATATTGTAATCGTGCATGAAAAAAGTGTTTTTTCCTTCTTTTTTTCGAAATATCTCAAAAACGGCTGTATTTTGATTAAAAACAATTGAGCGAAACCATGGCATTTTGCTTTACAAAAAGCCCTAATAAGTGAACATCGAAAAAATTATATTTTTCGACATAATAATTGTTTTGTCAAAATGTCTGTTAGTCTGTTAGTCTATGCGTTACCAAATTTTTGTGGACGAGCTAGCTCAAAAAATAGTTTGAATATCAAAACCAAATTTCACACGTAGTTTTCGTCTATTGAGATTAAGAGCTGATTAGATTTTGATCCATATCGACCCAAAGTTAAGGGAGGTAGTGGCGGCGGGGGGTTAAGAATAAAAAAATCTAGGCCATTTGAGAAAACTCAACCAAATTTTGTATAAATAATCAGTAGAACCCATGAAGTCTAAAAATGAAAAAACAATCCGCCCAAAATATTTGGTGGGGGGTGTAGGGTCAAAAAATGAAAATCTAGGCCCTTGTACGAAACTCAACCAAATTTTGTATACATAATAATTGAGACTGCAGAAGTCTAAAAATGAAAAAAACTAACCTCCCAAAATGGGGAGAGGGGGGGGGGTCAAAAAATGAAAATATAGGCTCTGGTAGCAAACTCAACCAAATTTTGTATACATAATCAGTGGGCCTACAGTAATCTAAAAATGCAAAAACTAACTCCCTCTCCTACATAATTATAAATAATTTTATTAAATGTTAAATATAAGGAGAGGAGCCAGGTTGTATGGTAAAGTCAAGTGGATGGCCACACCAGAACACGTCAGCTTATTTAAAGAAGTTATGAGCAAAAAACCAAAATTCTATATATTTTAAACCGATGATCAAAGAAATTTCAAAATTTACCAGGAAGAGTTTTTTGATTGTACTAAAAATGTCAAAACATGAAAGAAATCAAAAACTAAAATTTTTCAAACCGTCCGATTTGGCGTGGAATGCTCCATATATTATATGTATATGTTTATTTGCAACAAACAGAGAAGGACCTCATTGATTTCCGATTGAAAATCTTTTCAATTATATATGTTATTCTTATCTCATCTAGTCCTAAATATACTCTTTTTTTTCTCTCTCTCTCTACTCATTCCAGTGAAATACTCAAAATGTTATTTTCAATCTGATCCAATCAATAGATTGTAATTTATTTTTCGAATAGAGATAAATTGCCAGCCATTCTTTCCATGCATACACTCTGTCTGCCATGCATTCATGCGTTTAAACCAAACAACAACAGCACAAGTAGAATCAAATCATAACAATTTTAAGTTCATTTCTTTCCGTTGGTCAAGTTTAATAAAAAAAAAAATTACCATCGTTACTGGACCATTTTTATTCACGGCGTGGTAAACACATTATATATTACTTTTCCTGTGCTTGTAAATGTGACTCTGTGTGTGTTGGAGAAGATAGAAACGAATTCTAAAATATTCACCGGGCTACTTTTTTTACTCTTCTTAAACATACAGACAGACAAAGATAGAGGATGCGAGGGATGAGGTCGAATTCATATTACGTATTTTCCGCTTTTCTTCTGGCCTTTATGTTGTTGTCGTCGACATGTTTTTTTTGTCTGTGTTGTTGATGTTAGGCTGTAGTGTAAGTAGTTGATGCGTACAAAGCGAACAAGAATCAAAAACTCTTTTGTTGATTTCTATCAAGTTTCTATTATCCTAGCAGTTCGAAGGGTTGTTTGGACTGGCGATGGGGTCGAAAACGTTCAGGTCTTTTTAACCCTAACTGGTTCCTGATGGAATCCGGAAATATCGAGGCGTATTTAGTGCACACTAGGGTGGAACAAAAAATACAAATTTTTATTTTTTTTTTATTTGTAATAGCGCTGAAAAAGTTGCCTTTATTAGTAAAAAAAGACGAAAACAAAATATAAAAGACATTGGATCATGTCATGAGGAGCCGCAAGAACTATAAAGTTTAATTTAACAGAGATGGCTAGATTCTTATTTTTTTAAAGCAATTCGAGCAGCGAAAGTTAAATAATGTAATCAATAATTTCTTATATTAATTCTATATATTTAGAAAATTACTTTACTATTTTTTGAAAAGAAAAAATGAATTGAGCAGCCGATGGGATTCGAACTCATGTCTCTCTCCTTTAGCCAAATATCACTATTACCAACTAAGTTGGTACTCGCCGGTTCGAATCCCGTCGGCTGCTCAATTCATTTTTTCTTTTCAAAAAATAATTTTCTAAACATGTAAAATTAACATAAGAAATTATTGATTACATTATTTAACTTTCGCAGCTCAAATTGCTTTAAGAAAAAAATTAAAACTAAGTTAATTTGTTCTTATTTTTTTGTTTCTTTATATGTAAAAACAATAAATTGTAATTGAAATACCACAAAATAAATGTTAATTGATGTAAAAAAGGCATACCTTTTTTTAAGACCGTGATTATAATAGCATCTCTTGAGGTGCCGCAAGAAAGTACAATTTGATAAAAGTGGATTTGTTACCATTATTTCGAATGAGGGCTCCCATTCGGATGATGAGAGTCCTTCACCAGGCTAGGGTGGGCAATATAAAAATATTATATTTTTGGTTGAATGGTTCTGGACATAAAATAAACCCTGAGATGGTCTGCTCCATTTGTAATAGATATGAAAGTAAAAATTTGTTACATATTTTAAATGTATGACCGATATACAATGAGTTGAGGGAAGTCTATTTAAGGGATTCTATTGAGAATGCTGAAGATTTTTGGAATATTTTGAGGCCTTGAGCTTACAAAAGTTGAGAAGCTTATATAGTTTTATTGATGGTGCTATACGTCTCCGTACATTAATTATAAATGAATGAGGGAGGGAGGGGGAGAGAATGGTTTGTTGCTATATTTGTTCACAATACTGTTTACTTAATTCTTGTATTGAATTGTACCAATTCTATATATACAATAAATACATAATAATAATAATAATAATAATAATACGAGGGGTCAGTAGCGCAATCGGTTAAATCACCAACTTTTCTATTCCGATTAGGAGAACATCAAACTAGACTTCATCAGTTCGATCCCAGCAAGAACCAAAGTGAATTTATTTGAAAAATAATAAAAAAAATACCGGCCCCTCGGCTCCAGAAACTGACAATCACTGGTTCTACAAAAATCGAGCATGCGCAGGATAAAATTTCACAACAAGCAACCATGGATCGTGAGAGGCAAAAACAAGATTACCCCAAGTGGTAACCAATCCACCCACCCTCGAGTGGCAACCGGGCATTCAGATTCTGGGGGACCCGGACCATCACCAGTCAAGGAAGAAACAATGGAAGAATAACGCCAAAAATCTATACATACCTGGGCACCTTTAACATCAACACACTCATCCGGCCAGGAAAAATTACATAACCTGACCATGGATCTCGATAACACGTTCCGGAAAAAAGATAGAGGCGTGGAAGTTCCAACAAGAAAGAATCATCAAGCTTTGCGTGATCCCAAGGGTCCAAACGCAACAAATAATAAATAACAATAATAATAATACTATTATAGGAAATGATTAAGATGATGGATGATTTTTATTGTGTTTGGCTCGAAGGGTTAGTTGGAAGAAGATTCGCCGGGCTTGGATGGGAGATAATCTTCAGAGATTATAATCTCTATTGGCGGCGTTAGAGCCAGAAAAATGGTATTTAAAACACTATGCAGTTAAAAAATGCTTTTTCAAAATACGAACTTTCCAGAGGCAATTGGAAACATGCTTTTAATGAAATAATGGCACAAGGCCCGCATTTATTGCTTCTTCGTTACAGAACGTGTATACAAATTACTTCTTAGACACAAGACGTTTCTTTAGCAAATCTTTCCCAAGTGATCAGTCACCTCGGGGAGCTGCCTCATTCAATGAGTTTCAACAATTGACAACTCACACATGACAACTGAATGACAACAACTGAACTCGCTTCGAGGAGCTGGCTTCTTTTATAACCCTTGCTCTAATTAGCAATTAAGCTGATTGGTTAATTATTCCCGCGTTTTAGGTGACGTATGTATAATTTTTCGCGCGCTGGCTTCTTTATAAAAGGGGCGTGTCCCTGCTGCTCGCCCGCCAGTTTGTCGAAAGATTCTGACTGGCAATCGTCTTTCTCAAGGCGAAAATGAATCTTTATTTTCAAAAGCATTTTACATTGAAAGGAGCGAAGAATAAAATCCTACACTATTATTTCGAGTAATTTTCCAATAAGTTGCTATTTTGTAATATAAATAATTTTTATATCGTTTTCTTGTCTTAGATCTACATTTTTTACAAATACATGCAGGAGAAAACATTAGAAACATTTTTCAAAAAATAATTTTTTCAAAATTTTCAAATTTTTAACAATATTAAAGATCTTTGAGGCACCTTAATATATAATATATTGAAATATGACAACCTCGATGACAACCAAATTTTTGCCTTTTCTTTATGGACCTAAAATGCAAATTTTGGCCACTATTACAAATAAAATATAAAAAAAATTTAAAAAAGGACATTTTCGTGATTGACTGATGTGACTGATTTTCACTTGTCTCTCCATTTACATAAAACCAACATTAAAATGAAGTAACTAATTAAATGTAGTGTAAATTTATTTATTTGCATGTGGTTCTTGTTTTGGTTTTGATCATTTTGTGTATGAAAATGTCTGAAACATGGAGAAAAATAATCTAGGTCTATCGATCGGTGTAACTCAACAGCGAAAAATCGTAGTAAGTTCGTTCTGCTTTAAAAATGTTGATATGGACTGAAAACATTTTATGAATGATTTGAATGATCTTTTTTAAAACATAATTTTTTATTTACCAAAATTAAACTAACATATTTTTACGTGCACCGAGTGAGAACTTCCTATTCATGGTTGTATTGATCTTTTATTATTTTGTTATTATAAAATAAACAAATTAAATGGTGATTTTTCAATTTTATTTGATTAATTAATTGGTTTTTATTTATTTTAAAATCTAACAGTTCATAATAGGTATATTAAAAGAAAAATATAACTTTAAACAAAAGCCACTTCTTCAAGATTTTCTTCTTTAAAAAAATTACTATTTTTAAAATTAATAGACAACAATTTACATACTGAAAATTAAAAAAACTTTAAAGACATGTGGCCATTTTTATAAATTTACCATACCTATAGCCTAAACCTGTTCACCCCCCCCCCCCCCCTCGAAAATAAAATAAAATTTATTTTTTGGAAGCCCCTATAATTTCGAGTCTGATTTCAATCAAAATCTAATAATCTTTTAATGTATATTATAAATAAATAAATAAATGAAAAATTTGTTTTAATACTCATATTAATTTTTGAGATAGAGCGTACCTGAAATTTGGTAACTATTCCGTCTCATGCATTTTGATAAAATAATATATAGGTATATAGCTATATTAATACCAAGTAGAAAACCTTCATACAGGTTGCTGGACAGTTGTTACCTTATTTATTCATACTAGAATAAAATTTGGAGGTCTTGGGAAATAACACGCTTAGAAACAAAAAGTGTTTCCAAAGACCTTAAATTTTTACCACAAAAATATTCTAGTATAATATATATCTTAAAATATTTTTTCAATTTTCAATCTATAAAGATTTTTTGTAAAACGATACAACCTTAATTTTGCTCAATTTTTGAAATATTAAAAAAAAAACACTTTTTTCATGCACGAAAACAATAATTCACCATACAGCGTTTGGTTTAATGGCTAAGTAAAATTGTTAGAGCAGTTTTCAAAAAAAAATAAGCTGACGTATTCTGATGTGGCCATCCCCTTGACTTTACCATACAACCTGGCCCCTCACTTATATTTAATATTTAATAAAGTTATTTATATTCATGTAAGGGGGGGGGGGTTAGTTTTTGTATTTTCAGACTCATGGGGGCCCACTGATTATGTATACGAAATTTGGTTGAGTTTGGTACAAGAGCCTAGATTTTCATTTTTTGACCATACACCTCCTCCCGCATTTTAGGCGGTTAGTTTTTGCATTTTTAGACTTCTGGGGTCCACTGATTATGTATACACAATTTGCTTGAGTTTGCTCAAATGGCCTAGATTTTTAATTTTTAATCCCCTCTCCACCCCCTTTAATTTTGGGTCGATATGCACCAAAATCTAATCAGCTCTTAATCTCAATGGACCAAAACTACGTGTGAAATTTGTTTCCGATATTCACACTAGTTTTTGAGCTAGCTCATCCACAAAAAGTTGGTAACGGACACCCAACCGGACAACCAGACTAACAGACATTTTGACAAAACAATTATTATCTCGAAGAATATAATTTTTTTGATGTTCACTTATTAGAGCTTTTTTGTAGAGCGAAATGCCATGGTTTCGCTCAATTTTTTCAATCAAAATGTTTTAGCCGTTTTTGAGATATTTCGAAAAAAAAGAAGGAAAAAAACACTTTTTTCATGCACGATTACAATACTTGACCATACCCCGTATACAAGACTTCAAGAATCAATTTCCGGAGAGACAGTACAATACTTAAATTAATCAAATTAAGTGAAAGTAAAATTGCCTCTCCTGCCTCCTTCCTCTCTCAGCTATTGGCATCGTATTAAATCGTATCTATGAATATATCTCTTATCATTTCATTTGTTGATAAGCGCAAACAATAATTTGAAGTGAATTTAATATAAATAGTAGAATGTAATTAATTTATAACTAATGACTGATCTAGATTATAATTTAAATAGATAAATTTGATAGTTATAACTAGCATGATATGTCAATTTTTTGTTATAAATTAGTCTTTAGGCTTATTTGTCCATTTTCAGCCAAAAGATCATCTAATTCAAATTCTTTAATATTCTTCCAATTTTTAATTACTACGAAAAAAATCGTCTGCCGTAACACTCGATAGTAATGTAACATCTTACCTAACCATATTAATTACTCCAAATAGATGTATTCATTCCTTGAGGATTAAACCCAAGTGCCAAAAGGCACTCCTTTTTGCCCCCCAAGCTATGAATTAAGATAAAATAAATTAATTTGTTAAGTAATTATTTATAAAAAAAAATTGTGTAAAAATAGCAATTGTATAGATCCAAAATCCATTTAGGGTACAGATAAAATTAATAGTCGGAGAACCCATGACCCATTCTTCATGAAGTGTTTGATTCAAGTAGATGTTTCACCTAGAGGTATATATAGCATAGATGAGTAGGGAATCGGCTATTTTCTTGATCTACCTAGGTACTACTGCTACTGCGTATAGGATAAATTTGTAAAAAAATGTTCGCCAAAAAAAAGTGTTGATTCAAAATCCAACAAATACTATTTGGCAGTTAAGTTGATTTTAAATTAAAAATTAACTAAGACAGACACTTTTAGGGGGGGGGGGGGGGCAACACTGAGCCAAACCCTAAAGTTGCTTTTTTTGCAGTACCTAGGTAGATCAAGAAAACAGCCGATTCCCTACTCATCTATGCTGTTTATACCTCTAGGTGAAATATCTACTTGAATCAAACACTTCATGAAAAATGGGCCATGGGCTCTTGGACTATAAAGAAAGAATGAACTAATAAAATAGTAATGAATAAAAATAATAAACACTCACTAGGCTACCCTCACTACCCTGCGTTAAATATTTAACAATTGAGCGCCTAAATTTGCCTAAAAAATTATATTTCAATTACATTTCCAAAAAAAAGAAAAGAATAATAAGGATGTTGTTTTCTGCCGGAAATTATTTTAAAATTCATTGCGATTCTAAGAAGGTATGGAATAAATTTAGAGGGAGATGTCGAGAGTCTTAAAGGTTAGACAGAAACAGAAAGAGGAAGAAGAGAACAGCTACCCATTGTAAGACATTTGATCCGAATTTAAATTTCCGGGATTTATATCTTAACAAAAATATTATACTTAAAAAAAAATAAAAAGAATAACATTTAAGAAAATGAATTATTTTTCGGTGATAGTGAATTAACGAAAACATTACCAATAAAGACCTCTACGATTAATGGCAAGCTCAAGCTTGGAAAATAATTTTTTTTCGCCATTAAATGACATTTAATAAGCAAATAGCAAAACAAAAATAAAATAAAAGAAAGAAATTGAAAAAAAAATGAAATACTATCTTCATATAGGCCCATGTAGGATTGGATTCTGTGGCACACTTGGCTTGAGCTTCACGCCGGATACTTAAAGATTCAGGTTTGAACCCCAGCTGGTTCTAGTGTGCATTTAAACATTTTTAATTACTTTCTTAATGGAATTTGGAGGATAATAAAAATAATTTCAAATAAAATAACTTATTGGGACATCATTTTGACTTTTTTTTAAATTACGTTTTGAAGGAGGTTCTATACTTTTCCAAGGTTTAAAAATGATAACGAATAAACTAACCAACTCTTTCTTTTTTTTAAACACTGCTTGTTTGGTGCTATAGTTTGCTATTAGAGTAAGAAGATTGACTCTATTAAACTCTGAAAAATGAGAAAAGATCTACCGAAACGTTTTTTTTAAGTAAGAATAGCATTCAAATAAATTAATTTATTCGGAATGTGTATAAGGTTCACTATCCTTGGACTGTCTCTCCATCAAATTCCCATTGAGTACACACAACTACACTATCTATTAGAGAAATTAAATATTTCTAATTACTTTTGAAATTCAAGTTATATACAAGTGTTTGAAAAAAATTAAAAAATTAAATTGTGTTCAGATCTCGCCACTATTTTTTTTTTTAACTTCATTTATGTGAAAACAAAAGATGCAGTCCCTAAAGGCCTGGATCGTCTCCTCCATCTTGAAAAGAAGAAGATGAGATTTTATGGACTGGCTAAGAGTTGAAGGTATTTGTGAATGTGGGCAGTTCCCTGGGACGGTGGCATGAAGCGAGTTCCAGTTCTGAGAGTCATAGTGATAAACGACTTGACGAAAGCGCTGGTTTGTTTCTTATCTAATTTTACAGCGAATGGGTGCTGGGCGTTTGAAAGCCGCATGTTTCTAATAAAAAGGGCTTTAGGGGGGGGGGGGGGGGATTGATTTAAGCTCATTTGAACAAACAAATATCTATATTATTTATTTATTTATTTATTATTATTAGACGGACTAAAGTCCTTTTACACTATATATTTACAATATTTTTTTTTTAATATAAATTCAAGTGTGTAATAACGGGTGTTTTTTTT
>JALMQS010000099.1:25163595-25178009 GCA_024734495.1 Forficula auricularia
TTTCTTATCTAATTTTACAGCGAATGGGTGCTGAGCGTTGAAAGCCGCATGTTTCTAATAAAAAAGGGCTTTAGGAGAGGGGGATTGGGTTTAGCTCATTTTGAACAAACAAATATCTATATTATTTATTTATTTATTTATTATTATTAGACGGACTAAATTATTTTTACTATATATTTACAATATTTTTAATATAAATTCAAGTGTGTAATAACGGGTGTTTTTTTTAGAGAGGTGTAGAACTTCGAATTGAAATAAAACACAAGAAAATCGTTTTGATGTCCATCAATTTGGCTTTATTGGAGGGATAATTTTGTGCCATTAATGTTTGAATATGATTTCGGGCATGTGGCCGCCGCGGCTGGCTCGAATAAATCCAATTCTACAGGTCAATTTTCAACCACTTTTTCCCGAGCATCAGGGCCGTATGTTGGCAATAACGCCACGAATGTTGGCTTCCAAGTCCCCTAACGTTTCTGGTTTGTTGGCGTAGACGAGCGGCTTCACATATCCCCAAAGAAAATAATCCAATGGTGTCAAATCACACGATCTTGTGGCCAATTGGCAGGTCCATTCCGCGAAATTATGCGCTCATCCGATGTTTCTTCAATAAATCGATTGTGACGTGCGCTGTGTGGCATGTAGCGCCGTCTTGTTGGAACCACAACTCATCCACATTCATGCCATCCAATTCGGGAACAAAATAGTCGGTTATCATGGCTCTATACCGGTCTCGGTCTCGGTCTCGGTCTCGGCCCATACACCAAAATCACGACGCATTGCATGGTCTCGCGGCTTTAATTATTGCACAAGCTGGATCTTGTAAGGTCGCAAGCCAAGATCTTTGCGCAAAATCTTCCATAAAGTTGATGGACAAAGCTCCAATTGCTGTGCACGGTGGCGAATCGATTCATTCTGGTCCTCTTCAACACTTTGCTCTACAGCGGCAATTGTTTCTTCGGTGCGCACTGTTCGACGTCTCTGCGGATGCGTATTATCACATAGAGTAAACGTAGTGCGAAAACGATCCATGGTTAACCGAATTAATTGCTCTGATGGACGATTATGTCGACATAAACTTCGCGAACTGAACCATTATTTTCGAAATAAATTTGCACGATTTGCAAGCGTTGTACTTTTGTCAACCTGTTCATGATGAAATGGCAAACCAAACTAAATATTAATCACTTGACAGCTGACAAAATGGCCGCCAGTTAAAAAAGTGATGCCAACTTAAAGTTCTATACCTCTAAAAAAAACACCCTATACATATAAAGAATATATAAAGACCATAAACATTATATATATGTACATATACATACACATCACTACATATATGTATACACACATATATACATATATATATATATATAGAAAATATAATAATTTTAAATTTAAATCCAAGAATACATATAAAGAACATAAAGATTTTATATTTATACAATAACTCTAAATATAATTCCAAAATATATAATGAGCACATAAAGAATATATAAAATATCCATATATATATCTACATAACATCCCGTGTCTCAAATAAAAAAAAGTCATGTTTATAAGAAATTATATATATAAAAAAAAGATTTTTTATCTGGAATCTTGATAAAACCAAATGTCCAATAAAAAAAAGTATAAAACAAAATATACAAAAATTACATATAAAAACATAAAAATTATAGTTATATATAAATTGTCTATTAATTTAATATAAAAGTATGTTTATAGGAGATATATTACAGGGGAATGACTGAAAGGGTTCTACGATGAACCAGGGATTCAATATTTTATTACATGTTTCGCTATTTAAGTTAATGTAAAAAGCATTAAAATTTGCGAAAAGCGTGGCTAGTCTTAAAAAAGTTTTAATCCAATGTTTAACCACCAATTCATTTTCTTGAGCGTATAAATAAATATTCTTAGAGTTAAATCCAGTAAATTTTTATTTTATTTTTATTTTTTCCTGATTTTTATTATAAACTATTCTTTAAAGTTTGGCCATAGCTTAATAGCCGAGTCAATAGAAAGACAAGGGTGAAAGAAAGCTTGAAGGTGTGTGAGTGTAATGAAAGTGGTCGGCGGTGGCGTTGGAGAAAGTAGTCGTCATTCTCAACTCCAAAGTGTAAAAAATGAACAGGAAAAAGCGCAGCAGCACCATTGCTCCATTTTCGTTCTTTCTTCAAGAAAAAGAGCTATGAGTGAGCGAGCTGAGGGTGGTGGGTGGTGGGTGGTTGGGTTCGGCTTCGCTTCGTTAGCTCCTCTAACTGTGTTCCTTTTACTGTCGACTTAAACGCCCGATCGAACCTCACCTCATCCCGACCTATATATCCTCAATCCACTCTCCCCCCCACCACCCAAAAAAAAGAAAGAAAATAACTGAAAACAAACTTTAGCGAGCCATTGCTCTCACTTATTTCTTTTTTTTTTTTTTTTTTACTTTTTATCCAATCTGTGGCGATCCACATGACTTTACCATACACCTGGGTCCTCTCTTATATTTAATTTTGAATTAAAATAATTTAATAATTATTTACAAAAGAACCCCCCCCCCCTCCATCTTAATTGTGTGCCAATTATCAATGAATAATATCTCCTTTTAATTATACCAAACAAACAGACAAACAAACAGACATTGTATCGTCACACTTAGGGTCCCGTTTTACTTTTTAATCAAAACCCTACAAAGTATATTTGTAAGTGCTTAATTTTTATTTTTTATTTAATATCTGTTATTCTTTAATGGTGATGAGATAGAAGAATGGCCCGAATCTGGTCGGAGCCAGATAATATTCCCTTGAAAAGACCACTGCATCATTATTTCGGTTTTAAGAAATATTCATCACTAGCGTTCTAACCCAGAAATCAATTCTAAACATTTAAATGAGTTAATATTTCGGGGTAAATTGTTAAAAGTTTGGCTGAGGCTGATTTTCACACTCAACATTCTGCATTTGACCCCAAATTGGCCGAGAATCAACTGAGAAATCAGCTTGAATTTGCCCAAAGTCATGAATAGTACTGTATGGGGAAAGATATCTTAATTGATGAGACTAATAATATAAAATGAATGTTTATGTTTTAAAAAAAACGCTAATTATAACTTTGAAATAATTTTTAAAAATATTATAAATTAATTAGTTGATTAATTTAATTAGTTGATTAATTAAAATTAATTAGTTGAATTATAGTTTTTAAGAAAATGAATAAAAGCTAGAAAACTGTAACAAATGACTCGCTGATGCTGGGTGACTTGCGTCCCAGCCTTTTGATAAAACAGAGCAAAAAGAAACGGTCTTATTTTATCGATTTCATCTATCTGAAGGTTCTAAGTATGTCTATTATATAATATTATATAAGAAAATAGCATTTTGATTAAGAATTTTGTAGTTTAAAAGAAATCGTATGAAAAGATTCAATTTCTCCTCTCCGGGAGTCAATCAACTAGAAATGGCCAAAAGTTCTCTGTGTTATTTTTATTTATATTTTATAGAAAATTATTATTATTAGGAAATTTGCATTTTAAAGAGTAGTTTATTTGAAGTCCAATTTGATAAAACGCTAATAACTCCGTTGAAATTTTTTTTAAGTATGAAATTAATAGATATTATAAAACAATTAATTATTAATAATTTACTTCAACTTGAACGAAATTGATACAATACTTTTTGAAAAATGGCAAAAAACCATCTGAACCGTCAAAAAAACGATGTTTTTTGAAAGCACTCGATGCCTTTGAAAATAGTTAAAATAGTCATATGAAACGAAATATTGACTTGTGACATAGAGGTTCAGATGATTTTCTCAAAAAGTACTGTACCGATTTCGTTCAAAATTGAAGTAAATTATTATAATATCTATCAATTTCATATTAAAAAAAAAAATCAACAGAGTTATTAGCGTTTTTTCAAATTGGACTTCAAATAAACTATCCTTTAAAATTTCTTAATAATAATTATTTTCTATAAAATATAAAAGAAAATAGCATCCAGATATGAAATTTCAATAGATTTGAATAAATATCTAATGAGAAAAAAATAAAACTTATTGCCATTTCTAGTTGATTCGATCCCAGTGAGAAGAAATTGAATCTTTTCATACATTTTCTTTTAAAATATAAAATTCTTAATCAAAATGCTTCTTTCTTATATTAAAAAGTTACTGTAAACCTCCAGATAGATGAAATCGATAAAATAAAATCGATTTCTTTCACATTTATAATTATTTTGGTCTGTTATATTGAGAGGTTGGGTCGCAAGTCCGCATGGCTGCCCGCCATGGGGCATTTGTTATGAATTCAATAATTCCATTCAGTCCTCAGTATTGAAATATCTTGTATAATTTAACAAAAACTTTTCTCTAATATTTATCAAAACATTTTGGAGAAAAATAAATATTCGTAAATTTTTTTTTTTTTTTTTTTTTTTTTATTCAAGATAATTTATTCTTTAAGACAAACTGTATCTATTTTAGGAATTCTCTATAGCTGTAGTTGTATTAATTTAATAAGGGCTATAGTTGTATTAATTTAATTCAGTAAGGGTTTAATTTGCAATCTGTATCATTGTCTATTTTCAAAATATTTATTTGGTTGCTTCATATTCATTTCTTAAAAAAACTATTTTTTTCAAATTTCTTTAAATTACATTGATGAAGGAATAAATTCTCCCGAAACATTTTTATTTTATATAAAAGTTTGAAGATTGTTTTTTATAAAATATTTTTATTAATTTATATTTATAAATTATTTATATTAATTTATATTTATAAATTATTTATATTAATTTATATTTATACATTATTTTTATTAATTTATATTTATAAATTATTTTTATTAATTTATATTTATAAATTATTTTTATTAATTTATATTTATAAATTATTTAATACAAATTTTTCAGTATATTAATAACAATCTTCAAAACTTTATTACAATCCCAAAGTTTTCTGGAGAAACAACACTTTATACATATTTCATAAAGCAACTTTTTTTATTTTACTAATTTTTTTATTTTTTTAATTAAAAAAAGAAATTCTCCCGAAACGTTTAAATATTGTATTTTATAAAAGATTTGCATTTATTTATATAATAAAAACAATCAATAACATTTTTTCAATATTCAATTATATATAGATGTATGTTTATTTGTATCAAGCAGAGGACAATGTCATTGTTTTTTCCTTGAAAATAAATGTTTAATTCACTGTTGATGGACAATATTTTTTTGAAGTTAATTGAAAAGGTCAGGGGCAAAATTTATGAGCAGGCGGGTAATTTGGTGTTAGTGAATGTTTTTTGTTATGATGATGGTGGTGGTGGTAGAGCAGGGGTGAAATGGCAAGAGGATGGGGCTGTAATAATAATAATAATAATACCTGACGGTCGGTAAATTTCCAACCACCTTAGCTAATGGGCATCTATTGTTCTATCTCCCTCTCACTTTCTAGGTGCGTTGGGTTGCTATTAATTTTTAAAATGCATTATTTTCGACTAAGCGAACAAAAACAAAACTTTTATGACATCATCTATTTGAAAAGAATGAAGACACCAGGCAGGCTAGCAGGCGGAAAAAATCAAGTAAAAATTATGATCATTTTGCCGAAATTTATGAAAATGAAGATATTTTCGGATAGTTATTGAAGGTAGTCTTCGGAAGGTTATAAAATAATTCTTGTATTTTTCGAGAGAAAGTGAGCTAAAGGGAGAAAATCATTAAAGTAATAATTGCCTATATACTAGGCCAGGGGTCGGCTCTTTCAATGTCAAGATGCGGCTCTCCAGTTCCATGCAAAAATATTAATAATTATATTATTTTATTTTCAAAACAACAAGTTATGAGCCAGATTTAACCAAACTTTCAAAATGCATGGAAGGTCAATGCTCCCATTGATGTAAAACTATCTATTATTGAATAATTATAGTTATATTATTTGATTACTAATTTTACTATTCTAGAAGAGCTAGCTAAAATACTTTAATATATTTTGTGCGAAACATTTGTATGTTTTTATATGAATATATATTATTTCAGTGGATATTGATGAGGCAGTCCAAAAAAAAAAAAGAAGAAGATAATTTTAATTAATAATCTTTTTATTCATAAAACCGACGTTTCGGAGGCTATTCCCTCTTTCTTCAGGGTCTGTAATTAATTAAAATGGGATTTGGCCATCATTACAATCAAGATCATTACAAATTATTTTTTTATATAAATTTTTATATATAATATATTATATTTAAAAAAAACAACACGGCTTTAGCAATTCATGCCCAGGAAAAAAAGCATAATTTTAACTTTAACAATTGTAACATTATATTCCAAGAGAATAATTATTTTAAAAGAAAAATCCTGGAAATGATAGCTATAAAAAATCTCTTGCCGTAAATTACAGAACGGACATAATAGACCTGAGTATTTGTTGGGACGGCATAATTGCTGATCTAAAACTTGTATAATTAAAATATAACAATGCAAATATATAATATGTAAATAATTGTAAATAGTAAATTCGTAATTTTATTTTAAACACTTGACAAACCTTTTTAAGATTTATGAGGGAAAAAAAAACGAAAAAAAAAAACTAATGAAATAAGATAAATAAATGAATGATTTTTAAAAATTTTATATATGTGTAAAGTATAATTTAAAGCAAAATACATATTGTTGTACTATATAAATAAATAATTATGCGCACAACTGCTTTGGGCAGGGTTTATCTGAGAGGTGATTGTGGCTAATGATATGCACTTATATTTAAAAAAAAAATATTTCCAAATCATTATTACATTATAATTCTGCTGAGAATGAAATACAAGATATTATTGTTACTGCCACTGAAAGAGGAGACAGAGGGGAATGCCGCATTAGATTTCCTTCACTGACTTTTCAAAGTGAGTAGAATATTATTGATTAAAAAATTGTATACCATATAATTATATATTAATTGTATTTATATAAAAAAATAATTTGTAATGATCTTGATTGTAATGATGGCCAAATCCCATTTTAATTAATTACAGACCCTGAAGAGGGAGGGAATAGCCTCCGAAACGTCGGTTTTATGAATAAAAAGATAGTGTAAATTATCTTCTTCTTTTTTTTGGACTGCCTCATCAATATCCACTTAATTCACTTATCAGTCCGTCTCCAAAAATTACTCCAATAATATTATTTCATATTAAAAGCTATTTATTTTAAATCAAAAATCAAATTTATATACCTATTTATATACCTATTTATATTTCCTAATCAACTACCATAATATTGAAACAAAAATGTTAGTGGCTCTTTAAAAAATGGGAAATTTTGTAAATTATAACTTTTGTCTCTTTCGTCTCAAAAGGTTGCCGACCCCTGTACTAGGCTGATCCTTATTTCAATGATTTTTGAAATTTATCTCCTATTATACGCCTCCTAGATATTTTTCAAACATATAAAAAAAATTATGCAAAATTTGAGCTCTTCATTATTACATTAACACGTGCCCCAAAGCTTTGAAATTCTTAAATTTGCAAAATATATACATAGTAATACATGCATTTTTTTAAAACTAGATTCTTTTTTTCATAACTCCTATAAAAATTGATTAAATAATTTGAAATTTGATACAGTTATTGCTTATACTGATAGAAAGAAACCCTGCAAATCGTAAATTTTTATATTCATTATTTCTTCAAATATCAGTAGAATAATTTATATATTTATATTTATTGATCTGATATATATAATGAAATAATGAATATAGAAATTTACAAATTTCAGAATTTCTTCCTAACAGTATAAGCAACAATTATGTCAAATTTCAAAATTATTTCGTCAATTTTTATAGGAGTTATGAAAATATAGAAACTTGTTAATAAAAAATAATTTTTAAGAAAAAAATAAAAACCGACTTCAAAAAAATTAAATGCAACAAATAAAATACACTAAAAGGTATAAAATAATTATTATCTTATTTAGTTACAAGTAAACTACGAAATATTAACATGAAATTACTTTTTTAAGTCGGTGCCAAACAAACCATACCTATAAACGAGCGTACCCACCAAATGTACTAAGTAAGATCCCTCGAGTGCGATCCATAAAAGGTATGTTTGGCACCGACTTCAAAAAGTAATTTCATGTTAATATTTCGTCGTTTAGTTGTAACTAAATAAGATAATAATTATTTTATACCTTTTAGTGTATTTTATTTGTTGCATTTAATTTTTTTGAAGTCGGTTTTTTTTTTCTTAAAAATTATTTTTATTTTTCTCTTTTTAGTGATGTTATTAATAGTGATCATATCATCAGAACTTGACCAAATTAATATGGCACCACCCCTAAGATAACCCCTTTCCAATAAAAAAAGAATCATCGAAATCGGTTAATAAACAAAGAAGTTAGGCCTGAACAAACCTAACAAAAAAGTTCTAATACCTATGAAAAAAATGGGACCAATCGGAAAGTAGACTGAACCCAATGCAAAGTTTTTTTCTAAATCGGTTCACAATTGGCGGAGACATGAGGTAACATAGGCCCTCCCAAAAAAAAAAAAATCAGTCGAATAGAGAACCTCCTCCATTTTTTGAAGTCGGTTAAAAATTACATTTATTTTGTTATTTAAAACTTTCAAAATTTTGTTGTAATGTTAATGTTAAAATCAAGACTTTAAATTTAACATAATTTTTTTTATATGTTTTAATAATATCTAGGGGTCGTATAATAAAAATTTCCAAAATCATTGAAATAAGTATCAATCTAGTATACACCCATCTTTCGATTTACACGGCTTATACGTTCCAAGAAACCGTGTAAACCGAGACCCAGCATGCATATCAAAAAGAATAATTTGTTCAACCAAAAGTGTTAGTTTTGAAAATATATACAAGCATTTGGACACTGTAACAAACTTTCCTCGACTTACGATATTGTGAGTATTGGAATCCACCCCGACTATCAGAAAATCTTGCTTAAAAAGTATTTTTTTTCCGCGTTTCTGAAACTTCTAAGCACTTTTGACAATTTCGACATTAGTTTTTGGCCAGGGGTTTTCTAAAATTCTTATGGATCGAACCTTAGTATTTATTGAGTTTACTCAATTTTTTGTTTACTGCTTATCGTGTTGATAAATATCTGAATCTTGACCAAAAACAATTTTCAAGTATGATTTGTCATGTTTAAGAATTATCGAATAGCTGTAAGATAATTATCTGAAATTTGGTACACAAGTTTAAATAAATAATATACACCACCATTATGCCAAGTTTCAGTTTTCTAGCTCAAACCGTTTGCTGAGAATTTTTAGAGAACAAGAATTCTCCCACCATTTCGCCTATTCATTTCCTATACAAAAACATGGCATTGGAAAAGCGAGACATTTCATGTTAGACTCGCTACACAGATAGAATATATAAACTATTTATTTTAATTTATAAAACACCTTTATTTGGAAACCGTTAGTACAAGTCATATGATCCTATGGTTTCTACCGAATTGTTTACGTGCCAAAGGTAACAAAAGCATCTTTTAAAATCTTTTCACGGTAGATGGTAACACTTCGAGCGACGACTCCTGTATTGATCACTTATACTGATATTTTAAATATCTATAGAAATAAAACCTGACATCTCAACCAAACAAACAAACAATTCGTTGTATTCAATCTCAGTTTAATTTCAATCCAAATTTATTTATTATCGAAAAAAAATCGAAAGCATTTTCTCTTAATCTCGTTTACCTGTGATGAAACAATTACAAACCAACCGAATTGAATGATGTTTTTTTTTTCATTCGAATCAGGAAGGGTAGGTGGACAGGTGGGTTGTCGGGGTGGGGGTGTTGTTCTTGGCATCAATAAAAAATCCTAAAGCCATAAAGTGAGCTGTCAATTAACCCGAAAGGATAATTGAATAAAAACAATCTTGCTTAATGATCAAAAGCGCATTCAATTAAAGCCACTATTTTTCGTTGGGATTTTTTCTCTCTACCATACGATAACGTTATAAAAACTCGTTGATACAATTAACGAGAAACAGGAACGGGAATAAAACCGGGAAAAGAGACAGAAAAAGAGAATTAGAGTTGCGAAAGAGAAAGTGAAGCCATGATTCTGATGATGATGGAGATTAATTGGATTAAGCCCCGGGAATTATGTGGAATTATTTCAAGTCGATCATGTACGTTCGACAGTCGATAGACAGACCGACGGAACAGATAGACAGCCGTTGTTGTTCTATCTGTGTTTATATGTCCGTCAATATTTGTTTTTGTATTTTCTTTACTTTAGGACCCTTATTATTTCGTCATGTCCGTCTGTTGGTCTGTCACAGCCAGGTAGCTCCTACAATTTATCACCTATTATTATATGATGAAATGATATATAGGCGTATGCTTTTAATATTCATGATGCCAACTATTTTTGAAAAATTAGACATTTGGTAACCACATATACCAGATTTTCAAACTATTTTTAGGGTTTCGTTTAAAAACTCTTTTAGTATCATTACAATGTATTTGAAAAGTTTTTATTTCGCCGAGGGTAGCAGAGTTGTTGAATCATAAAGAGAAACAAAGAGGTTGTCCTCTGCTTGATGCAAATAAACATACACACACATCTATCAAATATTATACGTATATATATATTTTATTTGTACGAGACTATAGTTTTGAAGGCTTGGCCTTCATCATCAGTCTTTTTTAATTATAAATATTATTTTTCATGAGGTCAGTATCGTGTGGATATTAACCCCATGAAAAATAATATTTATAATTAAAAAAGACTGATGATGAAAGGCAAGCCTTTGAAACTATATTCTCAAACAAATAAATAATATATATACATATATATGTATATATATATATATATATTTGATATATATGTGTGTATGTTTATTTGCATCAAGCAGAGGACAACCTCTTTGTTTCTCTTTATGACTATAATGTACCTACGTTACCAAGTTACCAAATATTTTGTACGCTCTATATCAAAAACTAATATGAATATCGAAACGAAATTTCTCATGTAGTTTTTACTTTATCCAATGCGAAGCATGGGAGAAAGTATTGTAATCGCTCTCGCGACAAGCGCGACTTCAAAGGGTCCTCAGGTAAAGACTACGGAACCCATGGACTCAATTAAGGTCACAAATTGAAGTATTCAATGAGATTGAATTTTAGCACGTGACGGTTTTGCCAAAAATTACCTGGAATCTTGTCGAGAGGCCAAAAAGTGCCATTTTTTTTGGAAGTGCGTGGGGATGGATGTATGTATGTGTGTTATCGTTTTTTTCGTCCACGAATTTTTCCACACCGTTGCACCGATTGAATTGAAATTGAAAACCTACCAGAATTTTAACAAAATAAAGCGCTGATTAGTTTTTGGTACATATCGGTCCACAAACATTAGTACTTTATTTCAGTACTTTTTTAGTTTTTTCTAAATATCTAACCAATTTTGATGAAATTTAATATTCTAATTAAGTACCTTGGGGACCACAAAAAAGCTTAAATAAAGTTTTTATTAAAATTATATTTTAAAGTACTTTACTCTAGAACATATTAATATTTCAAATGAATTTGGATAAAGTTTAGCAACGATCCGTTGCAGTTTATTTTGCATTGAGATTAAGAACTCATTAGATTTAATTGAAATCGAATCCAATATTAAACGGGGGGTGTTCTTAAAAAATTAAAATTAAAAAGTCCTCAAACTAAAAAAATCAAGAAAAATTGAATTTAACTATAAAAGGGTTCTATAATAAAAAAGAGATTCATAAATTTTTGGGGGACCAAAATTGTGGGGGTTCAAAAAATAAAACTATCAATATAAGTGTTAGGCGCACTTTGATCTATTTCTACTTGCACTCTGAGATTTAATTGCCGTGATAGCATAACAGTTATTGCCTATATATCAAGGGGATGTAGCTCAGTGGTAGAGCGTTCGCTTTGCATGTGAAAGGCCCCGGGTTCGATCCCCGGCATCTCCACAACTTTTTTAGTTTATTCTCATTGTGAAAATTTTATATGTAATTATCAGTGCTGCCGCGAGCATTTATTCGAATTTATTATTCATTTAGTAAAATAAACTGAAATGGGTTAAAAATTGAGCTACTTTATTATTTTTGTATTTGAATTTAAATTAATTTTTTTAGTAGACACGTCCTTTGATTCGTCTATGATTTTATTGAGAAAAATGTTATTTGATTTGTCCCTTTCAATACGTATCACTTTCATGGCACCTCTCCCTATTAATATTTTGAAGCTTATATTTTTTAGGAATGTAATGTATCATAAATGTACTAAATTTGAGATATTTTATGGAATGTACTAGAAACTATATTATTTTAATATTAATGTACTTTTAAATCAAAAATTATAATTGTGCATGTCTTCTTCTTCGAAGTCGCATTCTTCTTTGCAGAAGTTACGTGACCCTACTGACTCCACACGCCCACAGATTTTATTTTGCGGATCACTGCTCTCCATTTGGAACGATTGCGGGCCACCGTCGAAGCACCCTGGAAGCTCGCGCCGGTCCCCTCCCTTATTTGATCGGTCCATCTGGCCGGAGATCTGCCCCTTCTCCGTGAACCCTCAACTCTTCCCTGGATCACGATCCGCTCCAACCCATCACTGGCACGAGTAAGATGGCCAAAGTATCTCATGACTCTTGTGAGCACAATACTTGACAGTCGCTGGTCAGCCCGCACTTGCTTAAGGATCGAGACGTTTGTTCGCCGCGCTGTCCAGGGAATACGTAACATTCGCCTCCAGCACCATAGCTCGAAGGCATCAATTTTTCTGCGGTTGACCTTCTTCACTGTCCATGTTTCTGACGCATACAACATGACAGGAAAGACCAGTGATTTAACTATTAGTTTTTTAGTGTTGATAGTTAGGCTGTTATCCTGCCAGATTTTTTTTAGTTTCGTCATCACAGATCTCCCCATCTGAACACGCCTGTTGATTTCATCGTCACATCCGCCCTTGTTGGTTATCATGGACCCAAGATATATGAAGTGATCGACCACATCGTAACCATCGATTCTTCTAATATTGGACATGTTGTTATTCGCTCGGTCGATAATCATGATCATAGTTTTGGTATGATTTATCTCCAGCCCATACTCTCTGCTTACTTTTTCAAGTCTCCCAAGGAGCTGGACTAATTCTTCTTCCGAGTTTGCAAGCAGGGCTGTTTCATCTGCATATCTCAAGTTAGTCAACTTCACACCCCCCACAGAGACGCCACCATTCCATCCCTCCAAGACCATCCGCATGACATATTCTCCATATATGTTGAAGAGAGTAGGCGACAAAATACACCCCTGACGCACCCCTCTACCTATGCTAAACTCATCTGACAAACTGTTTTCGATCCGGACCACACCAGAGTTGTTGTCGTATAGACTCTTTATTAATAAAATCAGATGTTGTGGGACCCCCATTTTCCCTAAAATCTCCCAAAGTTTTGGCCATTGAAGGCTGTCAAATGCTTTGCAGTAATCTACAAAGCAAAAATAAACTGGTATATAGAACTCCCTTGCTTTTTCAATCATGAGTCTTATGTTCAATATTTGTTCGCGAGTTCCTTTACCTTTAACGAAACCCGTCTGGTTAGGTGGGATTTGCCAATCAACGTAGTACTTAAGCCTTTCATGGATGATAGACAACATTATTTTACTTGCATGAGGTATCAGAGCAATAAGCCTGTAATTATCACAAATGTTTTTGGGTCCTTTCTTGTGTATTGGGACAAAAACCGAACTCACCCAGTCATCCGGCCATTTTCCAGTTTCCCACACCCTGCTGCAAATATCACTAATTCTTGATATTCCTATATCTCCCATATTTTTCAGTATCTCTGCTGTAATTTGATCTCTTCCTGGAGATTTGCAGTTTTTTTAAATAAATGCTAGCTACTTATTATTAAATTATTTGGTTAGCAATTATAGTTTATTTTTTTAAATAGACTCCCTTATTATAAAGGGGTAATTGACTAAAACGAATGCTGTTATAGTAAAAACTCTTATATTTTTTTCAGAGTCAATCTAGTAATAGTTGGACTATTCGATCCAGGATTTTTTGGTGAATCTATTCTTGAAAAGCTTAGTGATGTATGGAAAAGACTTGTTTATGCTACAAATGAAAATATTATCATTGACGAGAATGGTACATTTAAAAGATCAAATTATCCTGCACAAGTTATTCCACAACGAGGAGAAATCTATTTCTCTTGTATACAATGTGATTCTCTAGCCAAATCATATTTTCTTCAAAATCCACTCAATCCGGATTTTAACAATATAAAATTGATTAAAACAGAACCCTATGATTGTGAAAATTTAAAATTTTATGACGATGTCATTTTTATTACAAATCCTATAAAAGTATTCACTGTACATCTAAATAATCCGGAAGATATCGAAGAATATTTAA
>JALMQS010000099.1:25181009-25194768 GCA_024734495.1 Forficula auricularia
GGAAGGGCCGAGAAAAGGAGATGTTACTCCTTAATTGAAACAGCTCCATTTTCTCTCGTAAAGCAGCCCCTCTTCTCACACATAACTAAT
This sequence comes from Forficula auricularia, assembly GCA_024734495.1. NCBI lineage: Eukaryota > Metazoa > Arthropoda > Insecta > Dermaptera > Forficulidae > Forficula > Forficula auricularia. Next base: position 25,181,100 of record JALMQS010000099.1, read on the forward strand.
CTGTCTCCTTCCTTTGGAGTACAATAGAAAATCCAAAAAGACAAGAAAATTTATCAAAAACTGAAATATTTTTTTATATTTGAACCTACTCTTGTCATCATAATATTAATAACCTAATTTGAACGAAATTTTCTCTTTATAGAGAGAGACGGACGTTAGAATTTTCAGCTGAAAGTAATGGAAGGCAGCCCAGGGGTAGTGAAGAAAGGTAAAATTATCCCATTTCCAAATAAGGTGTATTCATTTGATTGTCATTTTCTTTCTTTCTTTCCTCTTTCTTTTTAAACCGAAGTTTCTGGGGAGTTTTCCCCTCCTTCTTCATGGTTTCAAAGGGTCAACGAAGGAAACAAACAAGGAAGCATCTTATTTGAAACTCTGAAGAAGGAGGGAAAAATCCTCCGAAACCACGGTTTAAAAGGAAAGGAAGAAAGAAAGAAAGGAATGTCAATCAAATAAATACACCTAATTTTGGAAATGGGATAATTTTTTTATTTCTTCATTATCCCTGGGCTTCCTTCCATTACTTTGAGCTTAATAACCTACCTAAATTTCGCTGCTCGCCCAAATATCTGAGGGATTCGTGTATTGAGAATAAACTCAACATTTTTCATTTTCACAGTACCATTTAAAAAGTAAAACGGGATCCCATTACTGTGACTTACATCTTTTTGACCAGTGTAGCTAGTAAACTAAATAAGATAAACCTGACATTTAGAAGTTATTCATTTTTCCAGAATTCGAATTAACATTTTAATCAAATAGAGTCGGATATTTTGTGCTGACCGAAATAAAAAATATTTTTTTTATCATGTGGTGGAAGGTATCCCTGTAAATAATCCCATTCTTTTCTCATATAGGCATAATTTCTGATATTTTTAAGTAAAATTTGGCTTATTTTTTTATAATTTATTTCTTTTTAAAATAACAATGTAAGGGAGAGTTAAATTTTTATCTAATTTTTTTTACCAGTCCAACCAAGTAGGTACTTAAACTAAAATTAGTTTCATCTCTCCTTTTGAACAACAATTAATACTCAAAAGGTTATCTCAAGTATTTTAAAAGATATAATCATATTTTTCCTGACACTGGGCGGGCTAAAGTATTGAGTTCAGGGACCGACGGGTCATTCAACTAGTAATGTACGATATATATCGTCTCCATCATTCTCAAACCTCCATTTTTGGCGAAATCAACTTTTATTCATTTTCCCAAAGCTCTTAACTATTTGTACAAGTTAACATACAACAAAACCTCGTATCAAAAATCAGCCAGAAATATCGTTAAATTGATGAAACCATAACTCGTATTATTCTGAATCAAATAGTGACAAGGGTTTTTTATATTTTCTCAACAATTGTTAAAATGGAGATACGAGGCTTGAAAATGATCCCGATGATATATATATATATATATATATATATATAGATCGGTATGCGAGTCTGATTCTCACATGGTCAGCATATATCCTCATATTTTTGGGTGAAAATTTTTCCAAGAATCAGTACGTTTTCTACAAATTTCGACGGTTTTATAATTACTTGTCAGCAAATATTTTGAGTTAGAAAGCTGATGATGCTTGTAAATATGAAGTTTATTAATATACATTTGTGTATGAATTTATACTTACCTTTCCATATAGGATTCGATTGTGTTTCTGATTTTTCTCATCCACATGTTCTGAAGTTATAATCAAGAAGTGGTGTACCGTGAAGACATGGATTGCTGAAGAGAAGACTAGAGAGAGAGAGAGAGATTTAAGTAGAATCAATTCTTGAAGCTCTTAAGATTGTACGACATGTCAGATAAAGAACTTTTAGCAAAAGATTTCTGTGATTCCCAGTCTTTAAAAGTCTTGGGAAAAACGTATTAATAGTTAGGCACTTCTCTAATTTGAAGAAAAATCATCTTAAATCTTTTTTTGTCTGTGTGTCTTGATTTAGGTAATATTCTCAAAAAATGACTCAAACACAATGTTTTAAAAAATAAAATAAAGTATATTTACTTTTGCACGTTATGATCAAACATGTGATCAAGAGCGAAAAACCCATCAAAATCCTTGATATCTGTCTTGTTTTGTTTTTGTTGGTGTTTTCGTGGCTGCTGGCCATTCTCTCACCGAACCTGTCGGATAATATTTCAAATCTGCCATCAAGGAAGACTTAATCTCTCTTCTTACACCAGCCACCCTCGACCAGACCCGTTCCTATTCGCTGCCCCCGATCTCTGTTTTCTAGCAATGTAAACAGACGTAAATCAGTGGAGAGGACTGATTTAGCACCTAGGGGAGAATCTCAACCTCATTTCAAATATTGACCCACACATATCTTACCGCCTGAGTGTCCATCACTTTTCTCTTTCATCACGTCTTAGAATAGAGTATACCTACCTATACAATACTGTTATGTTATAAGTTCTACAATTCCACACTTACTATCATACATTTAAACCTGTATATTTTGTATAATTTTTTTTTCAATATAAATCAGGGCAGTCCGACCCGCGGGCCGCATGCGGCCCAGCGCTGCATTGAGTGTGGCCCAACATAAAATCATAAACTTCCTTAAAACATTTAGATTTATATGTACCATAGACATATATCTATTTCCTTTTTCGAAATATGAATGTACATTTGTACAATAATTGAAGCTTTTTCAAGAATAACATTGACTAAAAGCAAAATTATAAGCTCAACTATATAAGATAAAAAAAATAATTAAGTTTCGAATATTTAAAAATTCTTCTTCTTCTCATATTTTCATTTTCTAAAATATTTATTATTTCAGTAATTTATATGCTAGGACACTAAGTCTATAGTTATATCATTCTAGTACAAGAAGACTAGGAATTGAGTTTTTCTAGAACAATCACAATAAATTGATAATTTCTCATCTGGACTTGTCTTTTAGATCTTTGAATGTTCTTTCATGTCAATAGATAATGGATATTCAGGAATTATTATATCTGTGACTCTTTTAAAAAATAAACAAGGAGCTGGGGTTTTCTAGAACAATCACAATTAATTGATAATTTATTTCCTGGACTAAAACTTGTCAGGACTTATCTTTTAGATCTTTGTTCGTTCTTACATGTCAATAGATAATGGATATTCAAAGATTATTATATCCGTGACCCTTTTAAAAAATATATTATCATACCTCATATCTTTGTTTAATTCCATTCGATTTAAACTAGAGCTGTCCAGCCTGTGGCCCAATATAAAGTCAAAAAATTCCTTAAAACTTTGAGATTTAAATGTAGATACTGGAAAACACACAACAATTTGGCCTGATAATTTTTTTCTCTCTAAAATAAGAAATCTGAAAATCTACTGTGAAGTTTTCGAAAAATAAAAGTGCTAATTTTAAATTTGTAACTAGAGATTTCAAAATTTCGGAAAAAATAATCATCATTTTGGACTATTTTCAACTCCATTTTCATTATATACAAAATTTTTACTCTCTGATTGAATGTATGTAGTATAAAATTTACAAAAAGTAAAATTAGAAGCTCACTATGAGCTAAAAAAATAATAAAGTTCTTCTTTCTACATTATTAACTATTTTTTTTTTGTATAACATATATCAATAAAATATTTTATCCTCAGTCCGAGACAATTTTTCTTCAAAAGTGGCCTGTTTTAGCCAAAAGGTTGGACATCCCTGATATAAATGATAGCTTTTATTCATGGAGTATGGTGTTAGTTTTAGGTGAAATATATTTAATAAAATTAAAATTACTATGTAGGTTCACAAATAAAAAAATATTGCTTATAAACAAATCTCGCCATATATTTTGCAAGCCCATCTACATGAAATACTTTTTTCAATAAAATTTTGGAATCAAAACCATTACTCACTACGCCCGGGATTTTATACTTTGGTATTTATGACATTCAACTTTTTGAGTACACACCACCCTGAAGTGCAAATTAAGGTGATGACGAAAACAGCTGTTTAGTGAAAATAAGGCCCACAGAAGGCTTCCCTTAACAGCTCTATTATAGACAAATTTCCGAAATTCATTAATTTTCTTCTACCAAGTCCATTGTCCCTTCTTAAGATATGAAATCCCTTTGTATCAATGTAGGCTTCATTAAGACAGGACCTAATACTTTATTAATATATATGTTATATATATATTACAAAGGGAAAGCTGAAAAGTTTTCTACTTCCAAGTGACAATGGAATAGAAATTCGGAGAAAGAGACATCTAGACAGACAGACAGACAGACACATTCCCAAAGCTTCCTAGAGGCTACAAATACCATTTCATCCCCTCTTTCTCTCCAAACTCTAACTTCCTCTATCTTTTCGTCTTTTATCCTTTGTACAAGCCGTTAAATATGTCTTAAACTGAAAGAGACAAAGAGAGAGATCCTCTTATCTCCCCTCTCTTCTTATTCTCTAGATAATATTTCCGTATATTTAATATTAATTGCCGAGAGTAGATTTTCTAATCTCACCACCCCTTTTCAACCTCCCTTTTAGTCTACTCCTCTTTCAACCCTTTGAAATGAAACTTTGAATTTTTATACAAATTAAATTATATACATATATAGATATAACAACCACCCTTGAATACATAACAATTTGTAATTAACCCGCCCCCTTTCAAAGTAATAAACTACAAGATAATAATAAAACCAAAAAAAGAAGAAAAAAAAGCATAAATGAATCAACGTTATCTCTCATTTCTTCCGCTCACCCCTTCGCCTACCCTATCCTCTCTTTGTGAATTAATTAATAAATATACTTTTTTTAGCTTTATCACTTAATCAAATTATATATGTGTTTCAAATGGAAAATAAAGATATTATGTAAATGTTCTTTCATGTTTTAGCTTTATATAGATACATATATAAGTGCCTGTGATTATTTCTATTGCGCAGATTCATTTAAATCAGTTAACCCTCTTATCTACATTTCATCGAAATTGGGAACAGAATTTTCTCGATTATGCAATAGTGATTTATTTAACATTCTACTTAAGGAAAATCTGAGGAAGATAAGAGCTCAGATGATAGATAAGGGTGCTTAGCGAAATTTTTGAGGGTAAGTTGGAGTAAAAAAGGGTCAGTTAAACACCCCAATTATAAGATTTTCCCCAGATAATAAAGGATACGGGAGTGAAAAAATTGGCATGTAAATACTGTAGAATGATTCGACTGGTTGTGTTATATCTAACTTATGTACTATATAGGTACTTTCGGGCACTCTATAATGATGATGGTGATCTACTTATGTATAGCATCTTTAACAAAATGAGAGGATAAAGCAAAAACTTTTTACAAGACTCCGAGGATCTCCTCATATTTTTAGAAAGTCGAATTTTATTGTGAGAGAACAGTTCAAGCAAATACTTACCTGAAATTTGGAACAAATAATAAAATGCAGTTTATTAATAAAAGCTTTTATGCAAATTGTCGCCTCATTTCCTCAATATAACGTTTGATTTTTTTCTTGCATTTTTCATCTGATAACTGTGAAGCTAGAAAGAGCGAATTTGCTTGATGGATGAATAAATTAAATTCAGAGTTTTATATTGATTAAGACGTTTCGTCACTATATTTGCGACTTATTCTGTAATGAAAAAATTAATGTACATATTTAAGAATAAGATAAATTAAAAAAGATAGAATGTTTCGTATAATAATATCATACAATTGAGTTGAAGAATAAGTCGTTGAAGAAGTCGCAAATATAGTAACTAAACGTCTGTCTTATTCAATATAAAACTCTGGATTTAATTTATTCAGCCAATTTCCTAAGATCTTACATATTAATTTAATTATGGATTCGATTCATCAAAAAATCAAAAACAATTATTGTAATCAAAATTTCTATGGTTGCTATAAAATAGATGATTGGGATGAAAGACGAAAAAATAAAAAAACTACGGTGTTCTCAAAATGGAATATTACAAAAAAGATGTCAAGTTCGAAGGGGCTTGCATTCTGAGTGTACCACCGTAGTTTTTGTTTTTCATCTCAAATTTGAACCAATTACTTCATATAGTATAAGAAGATACGGACTTAGGTCGACCTTCACCTATCAAGTCTACTAATGAAATTAATATTTTGACAATATAATTTATTAATAAACAAAACTTGATAGGGTCGACATCCAATTTCCCTGCATAGCTAATTTTTAATAAAAAATTTATTTAATTTTTTACATAAATGTAGTTATCGAGTTTCCAGATAAATATATTACTAATCGAGAGTAAAATATTTATATAAAATGCCAAAGTTGGGTCTCCATCTTTTTTCTCTGCATAAGTCAAGGTAGACAGGGCATCAACAGGTAATTTGTAGTTGCAGAGTTTCCTTTATTGTTGTATGTGAAAATGTAGATAATTTTATTACGAACACGGTGGTATAATTTAATATTCTTTAATTTTTTATTAAAAATAGAAATTGGATGTCGACCCTATCAAGTTTTGTTTATTAATACATTATATTATCAAAATATTAATGTCATTAGGAAACTCGATAGGTGAAGGTCGACCTAAATCGGGATCTTAGATTAATAGTAATCAAAATAATCATCGTCTTCTCGAGAATAAGCTTCGAGTGCCATTTTCGCTTTTCTGGTGAGAGATGCTCAATCTTCTATTCAAACTTTTTCAACATATAACTATAAGTCTAGTATAAAGCTTCACTCAAGGGATTTAATCACTTATTCTTGAATCAAAATTTCTTTAAAGAACTTGCAACAATTGATAATTAATTTGTTTTATATTAAAATTATCGTTTTTTTGCTGTTGTGTGTTTATTGCTCATTCAGATGTGTTTATTATTATTTTTCTTTTGACAGAAAATAAAATAAGAAAGAAGATAAAGAGAAAGGTAGAGAGATAGAGTTAACTTCCGAAAGTCATTTGCAAGAAAACGAAACGCGAAGAATATAATGAGTTTAGACATTAGAGAGATTTTCTTTGGAATAAAAAGATTCTAAGCTAGCTTGACTGGACAAAAGACGTTTCGGATGTTTTCTTTTTTCAGATTCATGGCCATCAGTAGCAGCGGAATTAATATTATTTTTTGGTTATATACATAACTGTATAGGAAATAAATACAATGATTTTTTTTTTTTTGCAAAAGAATCAGTAGTAGACTGAAAAGACAATTTTTTCATAGTAAATATATTGATAGAGTTGAGCATTTTTAATGAGCTCTTATTTATTTTAAAGATATTTTGTTAATAATCAATATATATCGAAATCATTCCAAATATCTATGACCAATTTTTTAGGTATTTAATCCAAAAATATTATACTATACACTTAAATATTCTTGAGTGATTTATTTTATTCTATTAGATATCTCTTATTATCAAATGAATGTTTTGTTTATTTCTAGTAAAACCTCTTATTTTATATAAACGAATGTCTTGTTATCATAAAATGATATGGATTTTTCTCAAATACTGATATATTAATAGTTAAGATATCAGTATTTATTATAAAGATGTGCCTAAGCCCTCATAGAACGGAAAACAATAGAATTAAAACAAAAAATGGAGTTTAAAAATAAATAATTAAAATAATTAAGTTAATTCCTGTGAATCAATTGTAATAGACTGAAGAGGGCAAAGCCCTCGAAACTAAAGTCTCATTATAAATAAATAAAATTTATAATTCCAGCAGAAGACACACTCTTTTATTGTCTCCTTCAATAAAATAATTCTACTAAGGTATTATAAAATAGATAAATTATATAATCGAATATATAGAAAGTGGCGTAAGCCCAATTTTGAAAATTTTGTCAGTTTAAGTTAATGTTTAACAATCTATATTAAACATGTCACGATAGAGCAGTGGTTAAGATTCGTAGTCGTTTTTTCAGTGTACGTCTTGTTTTTTTTGTCTAGCTTTTCGAAAACGTTTAAACATATGAAATTTTACATTTCAACTAAATATAGGTACCTATATATTTTTTAAATCTTAAAACATTCTTCAAATAGTCTTTGAGATAAAGATTACTTTCATAAAATAATAACACATAGTTCTGGTATTAAAAATTTATTTGAATATTTTTACTATATGTGTTTCGTATAGATATTTGGCTCTTGATACCGAAAATCAATTTATTTATTTTTTGTGTAACATATAACATTTTTTCACATAGAAAGAATTAATTAAGGTAATTTATGTATGGACTTACCATATTTTAGCCTGTAAAAATACTTCTATTTTATTGAGAAATAAACAAATGAAAATACTAGAATCTTAATCTTTAAGTAAGTTGGGGACTTTGTAAAAAATGAAGTTCTTTCTATTTCATCCTGTAAAAATAACTTTTATGTGGTTTTAATCGATTTTTTTAACCTTTCTATCATATCGGCCCATTGAAGAATAAAAAAAAAAGAAAATAGAAAAAATTGTACAAGGTGTACAACTTTGATTCCGCCGTTTTTTCTCCAAAATTTGAGGCTTTAATAAAAAAAATTGGATACACATGTATCATTCAAAGTATTTTCCATCGCTGGCCACTACTTTCTTCCATCTTTCTGGCACCATACGGATACCGCTTCAGAAGAATTCTTCATCTTTTGAGGCTATCCACGAATCGACCCAATTTTTGGTATCTTCATATGATGTGAAGTGCTGCTCAGACAGGCCATGCGTCATCGATCGAAACAAGTAGACATGAGAAGGAGTAATGTTTGGTGAATATAGCAGGTGGGATAAAACTTCCCAATTGAGTGTTTCCAAAAAGGTTTTGACTGGTTTTGTGAAAAATCGGCATTCAGCGTTTCCTGGCGTCAGTTCATATGGAACCCAATTCCCTTGTTTTAGAATCATTCCCAATGATTTCAACCAATGTGAAATTGCTTTTTGAGTCACTCCTAATGTATGTGCAGGTTTTTCTAGCGTTTGACACGAATCTTAGTCTGATAATTCTTTCAATTCCGCGTCTTCGTACACTTTCGGCCTTCCGGGACATTCTATATCTTCAATGTCGAATTCACCCTTCTTTAACATTTGAAACCACTCACGTCTCTCACTTAAAACAGCCTCACCATATGCTTCTCCAAGCAATCGATGCGCCTCAGCTGCAGATTTTTTCAAATTTGAAGAAGTAAATCAAAAGCTCCCGCAAATGACGCTTATTCGGCACAAAACTCGACATTTTCGCACACAAAAAAATATAATATACTGATGAAAATTCACTAAGATTTCAAGGTTATTTTGTTAACAAATATACAACCTTACGATAATTAAGTTTTAATTCTGACAATTTTAACCATAACTTACTGGTGGGACCAGCTTTGTCAAACGGTGGAAATTTATTTGTACACCTTATAATAATTCGAAAAATTGGTAAACACAGGGTATCAATTTTCTCAAGATGGGCGGACACGTGTCCCCGCGCTACTTCTATTAAGCAACTTTCGATGCAAGTCAACATTTGTTAATGATCGTCGATTTTCACCTGACAAATTTAATTTTGTTTTACATTCAATGCGTTCATTTTAATTAATCTTAGAAATTAATGGACACTCTAATATACATATGAAATAGCACTACTTATTTCCATAACAATTCACGTCAAGTCCTTAGAAACCTATCTCAATAATAATTTTTCAGAATATATTATTAAACAAATTATAAAATAATGTATTTTTTACTTAATTGGCTAATATCATCCATTGTTATAATACATGAAATGGCTGCTGTTATAATCATCTTCTTTCTAAGATCACATCATAAATGAGTGTTTATTACATCATATTATCAAATAAATAACAATTTTTTAAGTATATGAAAAAAAATTATTTTTGATAATATTTTTAAATCTTATTTTATATAGGTACCTAGATACTTATCGACTTTTTCAAGAAAAAAAAATAGCAACATTTTAATTTTTGAGGGAGTTATGGGGGTTTGAAACGAATGAAAAATTGAGATAAAATTTGAAAATTTCAACCTGTACCAAAAAATGTGTTAGAATTTTTTTACCTAACAATTTCTACTGTATTTGGCTGTAGGAATCAGAATATTTATTAATGATACCAACAACTTTTCAAAAGTAATTAAATTAGAAAATAAAGAAACAATTTGATAAAAATCAGCCGCAATTAATTGAGAGATATTTAATTAGATTTTTAATAATATTTTTTATTTATAGAAATTTATTTATTCATTAGTATATTTAGAAAATAAATTGCATTAAATATACCGTCATTATTTGGTACCTTCATCTGTATAAAATATTGGTACCTCATTTTATTGAGATTTATCTACAAGTGTGACATCGTATTTTTTGTTCTAATCAACTGGAGTTGATTAAAAAATCTTCACTATCTAGCAAAATGAATAAAATCAAGTTTGTTCCCTTAAGAATAAATCATTAAAATGGTTTTTATTAAAAAAATTCAATTTTAAATAATAGTAAAATAATGAAATGTTTTATTTTTCGAATGAATTTTCTCTTTGATTATATGTATTTTAGTATATTGTATTTGTATAGTGTATATACTGTATAATGAGTTCTGAACTTTCCATTAAAATAAAAAACTAATTAATTTGAATTGAATTAGTTCATTCCCTTTTTTTTTAAATTTTTTCTAATTTCATTTTATTATCATAATATTATTCTTTATGATTATTTCGATTTTTGTTTTATATTCATTTTATCGTTTTGTTGTTATTTTAAATGAGAAGATTTTTGACAATAGTTTGATTAGATTTTTATTGTAGAACGTAAAAATATAGAAATATAAAAAAAAACAATTGTTTAAATACAGTAAAGAAATTTAATTGGGGGAATAGGGAAAGTCGATCTCTTCAATGAATTAGGGCCATTTATTAGATCAATCCACATCAGTAAAATAATATATTTCAGAAGTTGGTTAAAAATCGTAAATAGCAGTCGATACGAATATTGAATTGAAAGTTTGAAGTTCGCAGGGAAAGATGAGGGCGGGAATTCCAGTCTCATTGGATCAAACGATTTGGAGTGTATGTTTGTTCGATTTGTATATGTAGCTTAACAACGAATCAATAGTAAATCTCGAGTTTCTTTACAAAAAAAATTTGGAGGTATTATTTCTTCTTGAACTTGTCAGATCAAACGCCGGACAAAGAAAGAAGTCGAAGATTCTAAGATGGGCCAGTAAATCTAGTGAGCTAGAAAAGTATGCATCTTCTTAAAGAGAAAAAAGAGGTTGTCCTCTGCTTGATACAAATAAACATACACATATGATATATATTATGTGCATTGGCGTAGTTAGGGAGTTTTCCTAGGAAGGGGGGGGGGGGGCAGCCTGCCAGCTGATTAGCCACCACAAGGTTTCAATTCCGGTAATCCGATTAAACATCAACTAACTTTATAGTAGAATTGACAAATTTGGGAGTAACTAAATAATTTAATGAAATAATCAGAGATGAGTTTTGTACCCTTTGCCCCCCCCCCACCCTAACTACGCCTAACTACGTCCATGAATAGAGAAAGTACAAATGTATTTCAAATACATCTAAACCAGATACTCAAACTAAAAATACATTCAATTTTGATTCTAATGAAATAATTAATTTCATTTCAAGTTGTTTTTCATTTTAAATTCAAAAAATTGCTCTTTTCTTTTCCTATCTTAAGATAAATTAAATTTTAGCCTTAAAATAAAGTGTCAAGATATTGGAGTAAATTAAATATTTTATTTTATTTTATATTAAATATAATTAGTTAAAAATAATTTTTAAGAAAAAAATAAAACCTACTTCAAAAAAATTAAATGCAACTAATAAAATACACTAAAAGGTATAAAATAATTAATATCTTATTTAGTTACAACTAAACGACGAAATATTAACATGAAATTACTTTTTTAAGTCGGTGCCAAGCAAACTAAATAAGGCAAACGTACTAAGTAAGATCCGTCGAGTGCAATTCATAAAATGTATATGTTTGGCACCGACTTCAAAAAGTAATTTCATGTTAATATTTAGTCGATTAGTTGTAACTAAATAAGATATTATTTATTTTATACCTTTTAGTGTATTTTATTAGTTGCATTTAATTTTTTTGAAGTCGGTTTTATTTTTATCTAAAAAATTGTTTTTATTTTTCTCTTTTTAGTGATGTTATTAATAGTGATCATATAATCAGAACTTGACCAAATTAATATGGCACCATCCCTAAGATACCCCCTTTCCAATAAAAAAAGAATCATCGAAATTGGTTCATAAATAAAGAAGTTGGGCTTGAACAAACCTAACAAAAAAGGTCTTATACCTATGAAAAAAATGGGACCAATCGGAAGCTAGACTGAACCCAATGGAAATTTTTTTTTTTCAAAATCGGTTCACAATTGGCGGAGATATGAGGTAACATAGACAAAAAAAAAATCAGTCGAATAGAGAACATCCTCCTTTTTTGAAGTCGGTTAAAAATATAAGAATAGGGGTTTCAATGACCATTAATATCTCGATAACCAATCGATTGCCTAAGCAACTCCTGCGTACAGGCGAGACGTGTCTTCTATCAACATGAAGGAAGGATGTAAGGCAGGATGTTAATGTTGAGTAAAATGGAAGGTGTGATGGTAGGCTGTATGGTACATTGTTGTAACTAACCCTCGATCTCTTGTCTTCCCAGAACTTGTTAGGAAGTCTCTCTCTCTTTAGAGATCCATCCGTTCATCATCCATTTATACCCGCTACTCGACCACCGAGGGACATCGCAGTCTCTTCTTTTTGATAATCTCAAAAAAGTTTCATAAAGGTTTATTTTTTTGTTAAGATAAATATTGTCGGATATTTCTATTTTTTTTTCTTGAATATTAATTAATTAGAAAAGAAAAGTGTACCCTTGCTAAATTTATCTTATCAATATATCCATTGAATAGATTAAATTATATTATCATTATACATTATTTGGGATTAATGCATGCATATAAGACCAACAGATTTAAAGGGTCAAAATGATATTCTGTTCTAAGGTGTCTGAAAGCTAAACGTTTTAGTCATAATAAAATTTATATAATAACTAAATAATAATTTTTAGAAATAATGCAACACATTATCTCCATGAAATTTAGAAATTAAATTTTCTTTTTCTGTGCAACACATGAAATGATGAAAATTGCTGAAAATTGCTAACTAGAGCGGAGCTTGATTCATTCTGAACAAACTTTTGTATTATTAGTTGGAATTTCTCATGTTCTCCATTGAAAAGTAAACTCTTGAAGACGAATCAGAGCTGGTATTGAAATTAGAGAAATAGTTAGTGAAAGTAGAGAGATAGGCGAAAGAAGGGTGTGTTCGTGTGCCTTTTTCATGAGTCTTGTCATGAAAAGTTGCCAAGTTTGGCAAACAGAGAGCGTTGCTTGTCACGTTTCCAATTAAACATGGCATGAATACACTTTTGAGTATTCACCCACCTGCCACCCTCCTCACAGCTAATTCAACTTGGCTATTCTATTCAAACTTGGAACAATTTTATTAATACGCTTCTCAGGTTTAAATTCAACCTACACACATACTCCTTCTTTTCTTGCAATGAATCTACCTTTTACACGAAATCCTAAGTATTATTTCAATACAGAAGAATTTCACATTTTGTTCTATTTACCTTCTATATTTTATAGTAAACGTATAAGCGTCAATTTGATGGTTATTGTATAAATTTGAATTGATAGATTGACGAGTGATGCCCTCTAAGGGT
>JALMQS010000099.1:25194778-25206842 GCA_024734495.1 Forficula auricularia
TGAAAAATTATACATGATATGATCTAGGAAATTTACAAATTTATACAGTTATTAATGAAGCAAATGATAAAAAAAATTAACTTTTTAGAAATTTAACAGGGCTTAGGAAAATACTAATAATTAATTTGTTTGTACAATGTTAGGGAAAATAAATTAAGACATAAGCGATAAAATACCCCTCAGAATTCTTGAATCTTTGAAGCATTGTAGAATTTCCGATAATTTGTTTGCTTAGGAAATTACCGACAAACGTTGGAGCCGTTTTTCTGAAATAGACTAAAACCGTAATAACACTAGAAGTAATCCGGCTTACTGATTTGAACCAAAACATTGCTTTACTATCTTGTTATGATCCACTTTTTAACTTAAGTTTTAAATTTTGCGTCTCTAAAGGTGCATATTGTATACAGTAGAGAAAAATCTAGTTAAATTCGACTTTGGTTCATTTTACTCGTAATGTATAGATATTATTTAAAACTTATTTTACACAAAACAACATTAAAATCATTTATTTTATTAATCCAAATGTATTTTCTCTGCTCCAATAATTCATTTCTAGCAATTACAGAAAGAATAAAATAAAATTAACCTAGTTTTTGCTATTAGCTGCTCTTTTCAGCTGGTTTGTAGATTTTAGGGTTGCCTAGGTATTATTCTTCTTTGTTAATGTTTACACCTATGTGTTATGTTATCTTTCCTGTTTATTTATGATTACCTATAGCAGCTCTACCAAGTCTACAGGTGTACAGGCTCCTTAAGAAATTTAAACTATTTTATCTACAGAGAAACATATAGACCAATGACTTTTTGAGTACTTTTTGGATTCGGGGAACTATAAAATGCGATTTTTGTTAAAAGCTTTGCGTTCTTTCTATATTTTCGTATATTTTTTACTAGGATTCAAGAAAGAGCCTAAAATATTAAATATAATTTCTCTGTAAAGTTCATTTTGCTTTTAATCTCTACAAAATGTGCCCTTTGCGCGTGGATCGCTATCCAAAGACTCCAAACGCCCCTTGGAAGAGATATCGAATCAATTTATGTTTTGTCTCCCATTTGCGATACATAAAAATCCGGTCTCTGATAATTATTTATAGGTACTGCTCCATCTGGTACTTACTAATATACCGTCAACATTTTCATTAAAGAATATAATTAATTACATAATTGAAAACATGTATTAAAATAAAACAGTGTACATTCCTACGAAATGTCAGAACTAGGATTAAATTTTAATTCCCTTTTGAGCTATCAATAAAATAATAAATTTCTTATAATGTACACCTAAAACCCCTCTTGATATATGAAAAACTGTTCCAATGTGTACGTGTAACGTGTTTCATTTAGGGCCGGTTGTATGTCGCAAAGTAAATGCTTTTTACCACTAACAAACGGTAGATGGTAAATGGATCCACTGGGATGGCCAATCAGATGACAGGATCTTTCAGTGCCAAAATTCAGTGACAAATTTTTTATTTCAATTATATAAAAGCCATTCACTGCACAAATTGTTCAACTCCACTTTTTGAAAAATCTTAAATTAAATTGTCAACGCACTTGGTTCAGTCACAGCTTTTTATATTTATTATAATTTTCCAAAAAAAAATATAGATTAACACCATTAATCGTCAAAATTTTTATGGCCATTTAATAAATAAATAATATAATAATGTACATTATTTCATCTTATTTCTCCACTTTTTCTTTTTTCGAGTTAATCGATTTGTGCAACTCATATATAGGGATTTAAGTATTTTTATAACAGGTGTTTTGATCAAATAAAATTAGCAATATTTCTGAAATCGGAAACAAGTAGAACACATTTTAGAACCTTCAATTCTACAACATGTCTATGAAAACTCAAAGAGCACCTCAGGAAACTGAGCCTGAAAGAGAGCCGAAACTAAAAATTTGACAACTAAACTCTATCATATATTTGAAATTTCGTAGAGCCGTAGGTGGCCAAACATCGCACCCACGGGCTCAACTGAGCCCACAATTAGTCTATTATACGTCAACGATATGATTCCCGGGAAAGGAAATTAAAGATGTTATTTTTTAACTTGGTTTGAAACATAAGGAACAATTAAAAAAGAAGTAATAATATTTTATAAATTTTTATTTGGAACCTCCGAAATTTTTTAAAACATATGGAACAATTAAAAAAGAAGTAATAATATTTTATAAATTTTTATTTGGACTCTCGGAAATTTTTTTACGTATGTGCAAGGCTTGATTTTCCGTCTATATCTCAGAAGAATTAATTATCTTTCAAAGGATAATTTTTTTGGCACTTAAGCTCAAAACTCGAGGCGATGTTCAGAAGGTGCTTTTAAAACACATCTAATAAGATTTTTGATATGTCATTCAGGATCCTTTTTTTGTAAATGATCCCCTGAGTTGATGTAATTTATTAGAAATTCGAGAGTCTCACCTCTCACCTGATTTCTATAGATATTAATTATATTTTTTTTTAATTACTGTAAAACTTTTTGCGACACACCTTAGTTAACTTCGCGATACAATGACGTATGCAATCACTGCAATAGACCATGACAAAACGTCAATGAGTACATTAGTACATAGAACACGTCATATTCTTTAATCATCCCTCAATTCTATCTCTTTGTCTATTCTCTAATTGCATTCAATATACCTACATCAATCAAATATGATTAAAAATCCTTTTACATTATGTAAATAATAAATTTATATAGGATGTTAAAATGTGTCGACACAAAGGATAGATAATAGATGAATGCCCATGCCCATCTATATTAATACTATTTCTAAATTATAATGGGACTTATAAAGTAATTGTGCCGTTAAATAGCTACAATAGACCCTTATGAGATAATAAATACATTAACACACATTTCTATAATAATTTTCACGTTCAAGTACATTGTCTCTATTAAATGGTAATAATAATATTATAGATAAAATATGCATTGCAATATTTATTAGCTTATTCAAAAGCCCTAATAGTGGTTCTTCGCTTTTCTCCCTCTGATTCTAATTTCATTCCCATTTTATTGTGATTATTATCGTAATATTATTAAAATTTCATTAAATTGTTTTTGAATTGGATGAGTTGGTTTCGGGAGATAATAGGAACACCAATTATAAATGCTTGTAACTTCTAGAGAGAGAAAGAGATCACATTTTAACATAAATCTTGATATTTTTTAGTCATATCTTTTTAGGGGTTCGTTTAAAAAGTAAAAAGACGGGGCTTTTCGTGTCGTTACATTATGTCCGGACATTTTTTTTATACCTATATTGGTGGAAATCTTTCTGGCCTGCTTATTTACTAATATTGAAATAGATATCTAAGAATAAGAAAATATAAGGGGGGGGGGGAGGGGATGCCGTCTCACTGGACCATAAAAAATGTTTTCGTAATTGATGGACGGATGTATTTAGGTACTTGTATATTTCGTAATGTTTTTTTTTTTGTTTTTGTTTTTTTGTCTTTTCGGCCTTTCAAGCCATAAGCCAATTTACGATACCAGTTATTTTTTTAGTAAAATTTGTCTCTAAGGCAGGGGATCAGCCATCAGCCGAACGCCTCGACCCGGACTCGAACCCAGGTCCACTTGGTTAGCAGGTGGACACGCTAACCACTAGACCAGCCCGACCCCCCATTTCGTAATGTTAATCCATTTTCAGTTCAGAAAATAAATAAACAAATAAATCTTTAAGCAATATATTAATATTATTTTAGACTTTGAATTCAAGTAAAAAGGTCGAATTTTATTTGCAGCCAGAATTGAATAAAATTGAAATAAAATCTAATTATTTTTTTCAACGTTTTGACCCACTCTTGCACTCATCAAGGCATCGCTATTCACAAAGTTTTGAAATAAAAAAATGTAGAAATGTCTCTAACGAGGAGATAAACAATTTGCATGTATTTATGATAAATAAATAAAATAAATAAATCTTTATTCCTCGACCTGCTTAGAGGCACAAGTCTCCGGTGGCTAGGTCCTCCAAACATCAATACACTCTATCTACAAAACATTAACAAACATAAATACAAATTAACTTCAACAATTTAACAAATAATAAACAAGTACAAAAAAAAAAGAAAAAAAAATAGAAATGTATGCTCATTAACAAATAATATGATCATATATTTCCACCAAAGGACAAAAAGTAATTTAAAAATTTCGAGCAAAAATCCGATACCAGGAGCAAGCGACGCATTAGCCATCCCGGGATTTGTCATAAGTTGTTAAGAAAACCGGTCAAAACCTTAACAAGGATGGTATGACCTCTCTTTAACTCAGATAATCTCTGCTTGTGAGAACTAAATACAATTTTGTAAAAATAATTATAAGGGATTTTTAAAAACTTATTTAATTTTATAAACTATATTCAAACGCCTTGGAAAGATCCCGGGCTCAAACCCTGGCTGATCCTTTTATCTATAATATAAAAATCTTTTCTTCGTTCCCCAATTTAATTATTTAATTTAATTTTTTGTGAAACATGAGTCTGTATTCCTCATAGTAATTTTTATAATGTTTCACCTAGAACCAACATCAACATCACACTAAATATTAACTATAAAGATTTCAACTTTAAATTTTTCCTAGAACAATATTTTCATTACTCATAGTAACATAAATGTTTTATATTTGTTGTCTAGGAAAAAATATTGAGAATTTTTAGTTTTGCAAAGATCTCTTTAATTTTCTGTTTAAAAAATACAGAACGCGGGGGGGGGGGGGGGGTAGGGATAAGAGAGGTTGGGGAGGAGTGTTTTGTGCAGTGGAAGTTTCTCCCATCGAGGCTTGTTATTTATCACCTGTTCTGACAGAGCAATTTGGAAATGTAGCACCCAATGTGACCTCAACGGATTCAATTTGCCCACAGATTCTAATTTAAAGGAGAACACCGCCATACTCTCCTATCCAAACATACAAGCCATCTAGTATCTATAAATACATAAAAATTCAATCATTAACATATTATTTTATATTTAATTTCATTAGATTAATATAAATGTCTAAAGCTAGAGTTTTTATTATAAATTTTTATATTATAAATATTTTTTTTTAAGTTTGTGTCTTCTCTGCTTAATTTGTGTTAATATATTTATTTAAGACAATAGTTTTCAAGGATAGCAATTTCGAATATTTGGTGATTGAGTTGTTTATCAAAAGAACAGCTTTGACTAAAACCGAGGGGTGGAACGCGACCTAAAATCGTGTACACCTACTTCTACTTCCACTTTCATTTCCAAGTAGAACACAATAGAATACAAAATATTATCTAATGAATTCCAAAATAATTCCAAAGACGGTCTACACCTAATTCCAATCGCGGTTCATCCCTCGGCTAAAACCCTCTAGGTGGCATATTTTGATTGAGAAATGCTCAACAGAATACACGATGTTTCGATACCTATTACTGACATTCTTTTCTAAATGCTGTTGAAGAAGTCGTTTGAAAGACAGAAGGCTTTTTCAAATTACTATGCAAAAATCATTCATAGATTATATTGGTCGGCAAGTGAAGTGAAGTAAATTCATTCAACAGTTTTGATTTATTTTTTTGTTTTTTTGCTTAGTAATATTTCAAACGGAAAGAATAATAAATTTTATCAACTATTTTTTTCTGTCTATTTGTCTGAATTTCGATATCCATTATACAACAGGTACTAATAGAACTAGGAATAATATTTTGTACTTTCTATCTTGAGAACTTTCGGTTCAAAAATTAATTACAAAAAAATCGAATTTTCATTTAAAGAGCTATCAAATGGTTGTAACCGATGATCTAAAATTTGACTCACATTCATGTTTGGATTAATAAACTGTACTGCTCTTCCAAGTTTCAGCTTTCTTACTCAAATCATTGAGAAAAATTACCAAATCACTTAATTTTGCAAAAAAAAAAAAAATAATAAAAAAGAATCTTGAGAAAGATTTTTACGCAAAATCGTGCTTAAGAATAACTAAAACGGTGGAAAAAATAAATTTTTGATATCTCCCTCTCTCTCTCTCACACTGAATTACGAATTACGACACCACAATATCTCAACGAAAGATCGTAAATGTTTGTTCTGATATTAGAATGTTTATAATTGAAAAGCGGGAAGTAGGGCTTTCTGACTTCAGAACTTACAAGCAGAAAAAATCGAATTGTTATATGAGCAGTGAGCAGCTATTGAAGGGTCTTAGCTAATGAGCTAAAATTAGACAGAACAATTTTTATAAATAATTTTCACCTTTCTTCTCAAACAGTTCACTCATAAAATTACTAAATCGCCAGAAATTACAGATTATTGCTGAGTGTTTAAAATGTTTTCACCTTTTCCTACAATTTTATCTGATTTCATTTGTCCTCTTTGCGAGAGAACACTTTATCTTTATTAATTAATATTATTATTTGATACCCTTAATTTCTTAATCCTTCCATGATGACCTAGTTTTGTAATGGTAATAGACTTAGATCTCAAGTGAAAGAGGTGGTGGTCGGTTGTTGTTGCGACGTTTTAATCTCGAGGGGCGGGTGTTGGGGTTGAAGTACTGTCCTCCTCCATAGTAGAGATGCCATCAGGGGCCAGGCTTTGTGATGGTAATTGCACTTTGAAGGCCCTCCTGGCCATTATCCTCTTTGCGCCCCCAGGAACCCTCCATCTATCCAAAACAGCCCGGCGAAATATAAAACAAAAATACAAATAGGCTCTTTGAAATACAAAGTCTAAACATTACAGTGTTAAAGAAGTCTTTGAAACGTGTTTGAAACATATTTTGGAAAAAAGGAATTTGTATGATTTGATAATAAAAATTAAATAAACAAGTCGGACTCGTTACATTACTTCCTTCTTTCAAAAATAGTTGAGATATCAAATTTATTTTTTGTTTTTTTAATGCCCAGAATATTAGTTTTTCAAACTAGAAACTACGTGGGAAACATATTTTTTTATATTTTGTTTATTGGGCCTCCGAGGAGCGGGCCGCCTCTTACAAAGACAAAAGACCATTATACAAATTTATTTACAAACTTTTCACACTTTCAGCTACAGAATAAATTAATTCAGATTCAGAGCGGGTGACTGAGAGAGCCAGGATTAACCCTGACTCACATTTCACATTTCTTTTTTTTTTTATTTGTATTTACAAAAAATAATCATACGCCACCCGCTCTTATGTTTTTCTGCTGAAAGTGTAAAAATTAAGGAGAGATCCCCTCATCGCCTTATATGTCAAATCGTTTGTTGTTTTTTGGGATATACCCAGGGCGATGAGGGATTACACCGCTTTATGGCACCACACTCCCTTCCACGAGAGTGGTTCCTTCCTTCAGACGTAAGAACCAGCAGGGGAAGACAACCGGAGGGGCCCCCTATGTGCCGGGCTGGGTGAAGACGAACTGAGACAATATTATCCATCAGACTGGAGTTGCCCCTATAGCAGGGGAAGACAACCGGAGGGGCCCCCTATGTGCCGGGCTGGGTGAAGACGAACTGAGACAATATTATCCATCAGACTGGAGTTGCCCCTATATTTTTCTATTTTGTTTTGGTGGGCAACACCCAGTCCTGCAAGTGCGGAGACGATCTGGACGTCCAAAACCCACACCACCCCCGACGCATCCTTTGCCACGATGTCTGGCTTTCTATTGCCCGCCGAGCTGGAGTACAAGTACTCCAACTCGACACGCATTCCCTTTTTGATCAAATCGTCGGCCAGACTTATTATTAAGAAAAACACATTTATAGTAATATTATAAGAGGCTTATTACATTTATTCTTGCTTTTCACAATTTTTCTCCAATCTAAGACTATTAGCGATTAATTTCTTATTTTCTATTCTATGAACGGCTTTTGAATTTAGGTAAGAAAATATTAAATAGGTATATGATATTCTGATTAGATATTTATCATTTAAAATTATTAATCCACCGAAACTGCAAACAGCCTACAGAGTCTTGAAAAAGGTTCACATTTTCATCCATTTATTTCTTTCTATTTGATCCAATTATTATGAAAGTCATTGATTGTCAGTTTCGAGATATTTAAACTTTTGTAAAATATACAAGATTTGAATTCTGTATAATGAGACAACTAGAAATCCACTTAACGGTTCAATTTTATGCGATTTTTCAAAACCGACATCTTATTTTACTGTACTTTTAATGTATGAAACATAAAATATGAAAAAAACTAATTTTTTAATTTTATGACTTAGTCCACTTTCATAATTATGGGCACATTTATTTTCCTTTATTAAATATTTTCTGTATCACTGGTGGTTTTTTTTTTACGATCTCGGTTAACTACTTACGTGAGTCCCACTACCGAGAGAACTATGTCCCAATCTGTTCTCTATCGATTTATTCTTTTATAGCCTAACCTTCACTTTGTAGAATTTTTTTAAATTTTATGTTCAATGATTTGAAAATCACATTAAGTAAAAAATCGTCTAAATGTGGGTGATTGGACGTCCTCTTAATATGTCATTTAAAAAAAAAATATCTTGTAATGTATTCATATATTGTAGAAAAAAGTGTAATATGTTTTAAGGGTTGATATTCTTATAGCGATTTAACAATTTTTTATCGGCGAACGTTTCGAGCTAGAATATTAACATTAAGATAGTGGTACAAATACTATTAATTTAAATTTGTCTTCCAATTTTAGCTCATTTGATAGGTACCCATTTAATCATTACATTTATTTCTGATTTTCTTTATTTTTGAATGGAATGTCTTAAAACTAGAAAGTCTAAAATCTAATCACTTCTTCTTTCATATAAATTAACTTGTCAAGGGAAAGTACTTTTTACCTGTTTCCAAATTTGAGTTATCATGGATATCGGAATCCAGATAGTCAGACCTGAAGATTTATACATATATAAATAGAAAATAAAGTAAAAATCAACTAGTTATATTTGACGAGAATACCAGAATCATAAAATCGTCCATAATTTCCCAATTACAAATTCGCCTCTTGTTGAGGATCATCATCTTTTTAAGTCATAAAAAAATTAATTTCTATTTATAAAAAAAAAAAAAAAAAAATAAAAAAATAATAATAATCCTGAATTAAACAGAGATTGCCTTAAATTGAAAAGTAAATATGGATGTTTCATTTTATAACTTTTGTTTTTTATATCTAACCATTTAGTAGTAAACTTTTGGATCTTACTACGTGTGTATATTGTATATAAACTTAACTTGACCCGTTGCGAATACGTGCTCAAAAATTATAACAAAGCCTCTTTGTTATACTATTTATAAACACAAAGTCTAATTTCGAAACAATTAGCTAAAAAATATGATTATATAATGAAACTAAAAATAAATAAAAATGTTTATTATCATTGTATACGTTATTTGTATATGACTTAAAAGTTTAATAATGTTTTAAACAAATTTTATCCGCCTAAATAATAAAAGAAAATATAATTAAAATTATTATCAGCTAAACATGTGCAAAAAATAATACAATATATTAATGAGCATAACACATAGATCGTTGTGCATGCTTTTAATTTTCAAGCTCATTCTTTTTGTTAAGCGAAAATGGTGTGGGTTCTTTGGGAAACATTTAAATAAAGTAAAAATAAATTTCAAAAATTTTCTTTACCTCATTCTTTTTGTTGACACAAAAAAAATGCGAAAATTTGCGGGGGGCGTACCGGAGATAGAAAAAGCGTTCACATTTAATTTCCTAATTTCATTTTAAAATCCCAGTCAATGTCATATATTTCATGATTCGAATTCATTTCAAATTATTGTTTAATAATAAGGGTTACGGCATGGAAACTACTTTTTTGAAATAATTACTAATTTTGAATTTTCTTTCAAAAAGTGGAGAAAAAAGTCAAAACATTTTCCAGACTTGATATTTTCTCAGCCAGCTAGAGAGAGCCGTTTTATATATGACAATAAATTTAAATATACTCTACTCCATATTTTTATTTTTTATTCAATTAACTTGTCACAATATAAATTGTGAAAATATCAATAAGATCATTAAAAAAATTAAAAAATGTGTTAATAATCTCACTGTAGGAGTGAAACTTCCCTAGCCGTAGATTAGATTAGCTAGATTAGATTAGCGTAGATTAGATTAGATTAGCCGTATTTGTATATAACGATCAACAAGTATATCCCCATTAAAAATCACACTTCAAAGACAAATTATATTATATTAAGCTGAAACTATATATTTAAAAAAAATAATTAATATTTGCTTGGTTCAGTAGTTAAAATGCAACTATAATAATAAATGAACAATTTATATTCAAGTTTATTAATAATTACTAAGGCAGCCTAGAGTACCGAGTCTTGATAAAGTGTTCACTTTTTTATTATCTAATGTGCGGGTGATCGATTCTTTCATTAGAATCTGATCGATGAAAATAACTAGAAAGAGTGCGGATAAAATGATCTCTCTTTCTTTAGAGCTAAGCTGTATTGCAAGGAAGCCTAATACACATTCAAACTTGTCAAAATACAAGTCCACACCTGTTTCAGACTATTGGAGTACAAATTACTTAATTTCTATTATTCTAGCAATAACCTTTTGCATTCGAACCAAAACGATTCTAGTTATCTATAGAGAGAGAGAATATTCATTTTCACTTACATCCTTGCCATACAATATACCTACTATTCTTATGAATTTTTTTATAAACAACACGACTTGTTGGGTAAGAAGAATATTGAATTGACGGTAAAAAAAAATAATCACATAATAAATAAACAGATGTGTCCTTCCACATGACTTTATCATACACTTGGCCACTCTCTTATCTATATAAATAAAAATGTACTGCTACGCTTAAGTGATACGTTAAAGTTCTTCACCGATTTCTTTGAAATTTTCACACAAAATTCCATTCTAAAACACGATTGTTTTTATATATAGTGTTTTATAGATATCACACTTGTGGCATGTAAAAAAGTTTTTTTTTTTTTTTTAGGAAACAACGCCAGCGCCTCTCTGGGGGTAAAAGCAAACAAACAAGATGGCCGATAATAGCTTTTTGGAAATTTTTCAACTGTCAATATTATTTTTGGTTAAGGGAACAATTTCGACAAGTAATTTTTTTTTATTATTATTATTACTTATTTATTTACAATCAGCTTTAAAAAATTACATATAGCTTTAAGTAAAATTGATTATATATAAATGGACTTGAAGGGACGGTTGATGACTTCCCTAATTGAATTTATTTTTCCAGTTAAAAGTTAACATTCGATCTTCTGGATCCAGTACATGAAATTTCTTTCTTCTTCTGATTGTTTCACTGTTGTCCAGAAGAACGATAGCCGATATATTAGTGTGATTTTCCAGTTTTCTTTTGTGTTTAATGAATTGATTTCTTATGACCTCTCTAACTGATGGTACATCAAGATCAATGTGTAGTCTTTCATTTGTAATATACCAGGGGCCATTTGATATGCCTGTGAGAATTATCGATTGGGCTCTTTGAATTTTACTCAAGTTAGATTCACTGGTTGTGTCCCAGATTTGACAACCACATACAACCACATTGGCTTGAGTATTGACTTAAAAAGTAAAACTTTTGTTTTAAAGCAAGCTGTGAATTTTTTCCTAACAGCCAATACATTTTTTTGTATTTAATATTAAGTTCGTTTCTTTTTTTTGCTTATATGAATTTTCCATGTAAGTCTTGAGTCGAGGTGCAGTCCAAGATACTTTACCGAGTTACTAAATGGAATGATTTTGGAATTTAGGAAGACGGTTGGACATGTTATTTTTTTTAATAGTGAAGGTGATATGAGTAGATTTTGTTTCGTTAACATGGATCCTCCATCTATGAAACCAGTTTTGAATGGTGTCGAGTCGTACAAGTAATATATAATTCATTTGCTGTTTTAATACCTATTCTATAATTATTTGCATTTTCAATTTATTTTCAAAACTATTATTATTTTTTAAATATATTTAAATTTTTGATCAACGCGTGGTCGGGTCAGCTATTATCTATATAAATTTTAACCATAAAACGAGACGCTCCCCGTCAGGGGCTAGGTGACCCCGGGCCAAAGGCTAGTAATGGGTGTTTTTTTT
>JALMQS010000099.1:25207242-25225748 GCA_024734495.1 Forficula auricularia
AAAAAAAACACCCATTACATGATAAATAAAATCATTTTTAATTATTTACGAAAGAACTCCCCCTGTTAATTGTAGGCCCATTATCTATTAATGGGTCGTGATCAAATTATCCAGAAACTGTGAGGGTGGACATAAAAAAATTTGCTCGAAAATATTTTAGTCGGAATGCGGTGTGACTTGACAGGGTATTTTCAATTTCACTAAGTATGTGACATAGAGAATATTAAAATTCTATCTCTTAAAACTTCACACTACAAATAGACAGAAAGACTGACTGTAGAACCTGTCGAAACTAAAAAATTTCTAGTAATTAGGGAACCCTAAAAAAGCTCTATATCTATTGGATTAAATTTTGTCTCTGAATTCAATTAGAAACTTAGTTTAGTTTTTTTCATTTTCACCAATTCGTACGAAAAGGCTTCCCTCCCTCTTGCGCAGTCTGGCGTGCATACTTCCCTCCTGGTTGCATACCCGACAGGCGTTCTCATAGTAGGGACAGGGATGCATAATAAAAGTGTGGCCATCTCATGACTTTAGCATAAACCAGGCCCCTTCTCTTATATTTAATATTATAATTTTTAATTATTTACGAAAGAACCCTCTGCTTCTTAATTTTGGGCCCACTAGCAATTAATAAAATCTCGTTTTAATTATGAGACTATTCAATTAGATATATAATCAGCTTTCTTCGATTTTTGTTTGAAAATATTTTGACCCTCTCCCCTCTTTTTGGTCACTATCAATTTCACATAGTGAGTTATTTTCATAAGGCCGTAAAGAGTACATAATCAAAATTTCGTACAAATCGAACAAAGGGTCTAATATTAATATTTTCTAACCCCCCCCCCCCCCCTGAATTTTTATTTCGATTTTAACCAAAATCTAATGAGATTTTAATCTCAATATAAAGAATCTACATCTGAAATTTCGTTCTGATATTCACACTATTTCTTGAGCTAGACCGTACACAAAATTTGGTAACCTACTAACGGAAATTTTGACAAAATTCTTAAAGTAAAGTAAATTTTAAAAAGTTTCTAAAATTTTCTATTCTTTATTTTAAATGTTTCACCATGAACCCTTAACAAAATCATTAATTCTTGTAAAATATAATTTTTCGATTCTCACTCTTTAGGGTTTTTTTTGTAGAGCAAAACGCCATCGTTTAGATCATTTTTTTTAAACAAAATAGGTAGTTTCAGCTGAAAAAACTAAGCAAAAAAAAAACAAACAAACACTTTTTCATGCACGATTATGATATGTACCATAAATGACCATACCCTGTATGGTAAAGTAAAATGCTTCGATTCTCTATCAGGTAGCACTAGTATTGTGTTCACTAGCTTGAAATATACTTACTAAATGTAAATACTTGCTAAGAACAATTGAAAGCAGGGCGTTCAGGAAAACAAGAGACTCGCCGAAAGCGGGCTTCGTGATTTGTAGATATAATTAAGTAGAGAAAATAGCCCAAATATCGGAGAAAAAAGTTAACAAGTAGTAATTGGTACAAACATTTATTATTAATAAGTTGTACTTCTGTTCAAAATTTCAGCATTCTAGCTACCTCATCTTAATTAAAACATTTTGAATCGAATAGGTCAATTTTACATATAGTAATTAATTTAAAAAGATAAAATTTGGCACAGAGCAATGAATGCCTTTATTAATACAGACTTGTGTGCCCAATTTCAACTTATTTTCTACACCCAAAGACATTGAAACTAGAATGTCCAAAATCTTATCAGTTCTTTATTTTTAAAACACATACATTTTGACACCAGAACAAACTTCTACCACACTTTGTTATTGATTTAAAGTCTTTATTGAAATCCACAAAGATTCGCACTCTTCCTAAGGTCAATCTAATTGGATTTATTCTAAAATTTTAAATTCGCTTCTGTTTAGAGATCTAGAACGTAGAGAAAAATGATTTTGAACCATCATTTTATCCTATTGTCTGGATTTCAATTTATGTATATTAAATTATTATTATTATTTTTATATATGTAAATTTGGCTCTTTGGTTTAGGGACGTTTATGTTGTTAGGATATTCACTTTTCATTGATGTTTACTTTTTGCATTTAACTGCTCGACACATTTGACTCATGTCTATCTTAATAGAATATCCTATTGTGTTAATTATATCTGGGTTACGATAAAACCATTAGAATAAGGACTTATAAATTCTATTCTATATTTTTATAGGTAAAGTATTTAATATGTGAACTGATTATATTGTAAATATGTTATTTTAATAAAAACTATATTTTTATAGCAATCATTTATAATCCTTCAAGAACCCAGACATCACATATATTAAATAAACATAATAATAATACAATTGAAAAGTTTTTGTTTTGCCGAGAGTAGCCGAGTTGTTGATTCACAAAGAGAAACAAAGAGGTTGTCCTCTGCTTGATGCAAATAAACATACACATATATATATCGATATTAGTTCCTAGCCAGCAGTGACGAAGGAACACCATGTTTTCAATATCCATATGATATTGACTCCATGAAAAACATTTATAATTGAAGAAAGACTGATGATGAAGACCAAGTCTTCGAAACTATAGTCTCAAACAAATAAATAATATATATACAGATATATCATCTCGATATATATATGTGTTCATGTTTATTTGCATCAAGCAGAGGATAACCTCTTTGTTTCTATTTGATAATAATAATAATAATAACAATATTGGAGGTCGTAGAAAGTTACTTCTATTGCCGGAATTCAAATGATTGTCTAAACAAATAACGAGTTAGAGTTTGTATCACATTCTAGCTTCAAAATTTTAGGGATAAATTAATAATGTAAAAAATAATCTGATTTGTTTAATGAACCGGTATAGCTCATGAGCTGAAATTTGGTAGATAAGTTGGTTCTAATATAGTTCACCTTTGTACCAAGTTTCATGTTTCTAGCTCAAATTGTTTAGTGACAATGTTTGGATAAAAAGTTTCCCCCTCCATTCCTCCTCTTGTCCCTATCTAATATAAGTGAAGCGAGTTGGCCAGGCGCGTCATTCCATGTTGGCCTCTCTTGGAGGCAACATCGATACCATTCCATAGGTTATTCAAATTCTTACCCACAATTCATTACAAATCAACCCCTATCCATTCTTTATGGCTAATATTTACTTTTTTCAAAATAAATTATATTTTTTTATTCAAAAATTTTTCCACCCCTGTTTCTTCAAATTTTACATTTTTTTATTATTTTTTACAACGTTTTGAGTCAAAACAAATTATTTTTTTTGCCAAACAATTTTCCACCTCTATTTTCAACTTGATAAAATTTATTCAAATTTTACTATTTTTTTTATTATTTTTTACAACGTTTCGAGTCAAAATAAATTATTTTTTTTACCATACATTTTTCCACCTCTATTTTCAACTTGAAAAAATTTATTCAAATTTTACTATTTTTTTATTATTTTTTACGTTTCGAGTCAAAATAATTTTTTTTTTTTTTTACCATATATTTTTCCACCTCTATTTTCAACTTGAAAAAATTTATTCAAATTTTACTATTTTTTTATTATTTTTTACAACGTTTCGAGTCAAAATAAATTATTTTTTTACCATACATTTTCTACCCCTATTTTCAACTTGATAGAATTTATTCAAATTTTACTATTTTTTTTTATTATTTTTTAAAACGTTTTGAGTCAAAATAAATTATTTTTTACCAAACATTTTTTCACCCCTACTTTCAACTTGTTATAATTTATTTAAATTTTAGTATTTTTGTATCATTTTTTACAATGTTTCGAGTGAAAATAAATTATTTTTTTACCAAACATTTTTCCACCCCTATTTTCAACAAGATAGACTTTATTCAAATTTTTCTATTTTTTTATTATTTTTTTACCTTTCGAGTAAAAATAAATTATTTTTTTTACCAACCATTTTTCCACCCCTATTTTCAACTAGATAGATTTTATTCAATTTTTTATTTTTTTATTATTATTTTTTACCTTTCGAGTCAAAATAAATTATTTTTTTTGCAAACATTTTTCTACCCCAATTTTCAACCTGATAGAATTTATTCAAATTTAACTATTTTTTACGTTTCGAGACAAAATATTTTTTTTTTTTACCAAATATTTTTCACCCCTATTTTGAACTTGATATAGAATTTGTTCAAATTTTATAATTTTTATATTTCAAACAACGTTTCGTTTAAAATAAATTATTATTATTTCTTTTTTTATCAAAAATCGTCCCTCCTCTATATGATAACTTATTCAGGACTCTTTTCTATCACAGAAACCATTTAAATGAAATCACGGAATAGTTAAAGGAAAAAGTGATAATTATTTCACGACTCGCTATGCTGTCCTACAATTTTCCTTTTAGTGAGGTGAACTATCGCAGGCAGGGTAAGGTTAGAGTCGACATACTAATAATTTCATATAATAATCTAATAAACTATTGAAAAGTTTATTTTTTAATCTTAATAATTACTATTTCTTAAATTTATTATAATCTAGCTATTATTATAGACTTCGACGGGTCTCTTCCTAGCCCCCCTTCTGAAACCTCCCCTTCCGACCACTCTTAACCCCACCGACCCTCTTCCGCCTCTGACCACTCCACGAATCCATCTGTTGTCATTTTTTTTTAAATTACTTCCTCGAGTTCTTGCAAATCTTTCTAGGCTATTCTTATTTTCCCTCTATCGAGTCATTGCCCCTTTAGTGTAACAAAACATTTCAAACAGAAACGTCGCTAAAGTTTCACTTCAAAAAATAAATTCTGTATTTTTAAATCAAAGCGAGAAAACTCAAAATTCATTTACTTCACCGCTTTGGAAATATGAACATTTGGCAACAGAATAAACTTTCCAGGACTTTAATTTATTAAGTGCTTATAGGTATCGGAATACAGACAAATATATTCAGAAAAAATAAATCATGCACGAAAATGCTATTTTTAAATACAATACGAATAAAAATGTGTAAGTAAAAATAGTGAATTTAATTCTAGGTCTTTCCTTTCTCCAGGACGTGTCGAGATCAGTAGATTAAGACAGAGAACATCGATAGAACATACAATGAAAATTTTCAATTCATTACATACATCATGTTGGTTGACTTATTTTAAAGATTTATTAGCCACCCTCTATTTCATCCTGTCTTTGTCTGGTTCATTTATTATTCGCTACAAGCGACTCTCCAACCCACCACCTTCAATTTCGCTTTGAGGTGAACCCTGAAAAGAGAGGTTAGTGGTGGCGTAGGGGTTGGATGCTTTATCGCTTTTTTGGCCACCTTGTGAGACATCGGGTGTCTCCTACCCCGTTCTTGTCACGTCGCTTCCTCGTTAATTAGTTGTAAAAATAGCCCAAGGGTTCCACCCTCGAAGATCACCTCTCAACCTCGAAAGTAACCTCAACTAACCTTGATTCCCCAGTGAACTTGTTTTCTTATCGGCCTGTTACCAGAGGGCCACTCAACTCTTATCAGCCAAGTGCCACAATGACGCAAACTTTATTTCTTGTTAAATTAAAGATAGAGATAATCATTGAGCTGTTGGGTGAGGTTTTAAAGTAAAAAGGGAAAAGAGAATGAAACATCTACCAAAGTTACTTCTTAAAATATCGAACAAAAATGAACTGTCAAAAAATTATGGTAGAGACCATTCATTATTAAAAGTCTGGTAAATTCCTATGTGCTGTTAATCTGGATCATAATCACATATAAATAAAGGTAATTTTCAAAACAAATATGATTTTTTCATTTTATTAGATTTATATATCCCCTATATAATTTATTAATTCAAATTGATATTTCGATGGATCCTCCAAAGCTCCTGGAATTCTCTGAGGTAAAACTGTGCAGAACTCAAACTATGCCAATCTAACAGAACTGAATATTTACCATTTATATATGAAGCATTCCACGCCAAATCGGAAGGTTTGAAAAATTTTAATTTTTGATTTCCTTCATTTTTTGACATTTTCGAAAAAATCGAAAAAAAAATAGTAATTATCATAGGATCACTATAACCTAATCTAAAAATTTGTAGAATGAATAGAAGTTTAAAATAAAAAAATTATCAAAAAAATCAGAGAATAAATACAGTTTCAAAAACATTATTAAAATTTTCAAACTCAAAAATAGCATACATTTTAAATAATTTTTTGTATTTTTTTCTAAAAAGTATGTAAAAAACAAATATTAAAAAAAAAATTGATTTTAGACCATTATGAGCGAAAATCCGAAATTCGATATCTTTTAAGTCGGTGATCAAAAAAATTTCAAAATTTACCAGGAAGAATTTTTAGATGGGTACTAAAAAAATGTCAAAAAATGAAGGAAATCAAAAATTAAAATTTTTCAAACGTCCGATTTGGCGTGGAATGCCCCATATATAAGAGGTATTTATTTTCGCTTACTAAATGAGTAAGTGGATAGGTTGAAATGACTTCTATAGAAATTCACAAATAAAAAATAAATGTGAGTTCATCTATATAGAAGAGTCAGGTCAATAAAGTCAATAGTATATCAACAAATATAACAATTATTCCCTATACGGTTATTTGTACTGAAGATACCATGAAAAAGACCCATATTCTTATTGCTTCGAGGGCGTGCCGAAGGCACGAACGAAAGGCTCGTAATAACAATAATATATTTATTCGATTAATATACTAAGCAAGTAACCAAGTAAGCAATGTATATATTTATTTGATTAACTTAATTATGATACATAAATTGATTTAAAAAAAAACAAACAAGCAATTAAAAAATACATCACCGAAAGCAAGCGAGAAATTAACTAAAAATAGACTAAATCAACAGGAAACTATAATCTCATGCGAAAATTACTATAAAGATTATATCTATTCAAAGTATATAGAATTAATCAGATAAAGTGAATTTACCCCCTGATATCTCTTGGGAAATTCGCCACAAGGGAATAACTAAAATATTTATATGGGAAGAAATGTTGTTATTCACCGTTGGCGAGCTTCTCAAACAGTTGCCGATTTCTACCAATAAGAAAGATAATTTTTCGAAAACTAAGATTTCTACTAAATAAATCTTTCTAACTTCAAAATGATAAATAATCTTCGGTTTTACTGAAAAATAGTGAATCAATATTTTAGATTTAAAAATGACAAAATGTTGTAGAGTTCATGATATAAGCAAAGGAGAAATATAAAGAAAAGACTATAATATAAAGTGAAAAGTTTTATTTAATATAAATGATCAGACAGAATAAGAAATCTCATATAAATATTATTGCCAGTATGAAACTCCATTCTCATTTCTATTTTTTAATATTCATAAAGATTTGAAGTGACAACCAAATAAACGTCATATTGATAAATATCTAGAGAATATATATTGATATATAATATCAAATAATAAAAGAATGGAGACAAATTTCAATATTTCTTTGATCAAATACTTTCTCTCTCTAGATGTAGTATCCCAACTCGGAATGAATTACTTTTTCTCTCTCTCTCCTCTCAAAATCTCTTTAGCCGATCTTTTGGCTGGCTGATCTCTCCTCTCTCTCACTTTTTTTGGTTTTCTCTTCTTCACGAGAGAGGCAGAGCCACGATTGCCATTTCGTTTCATTTTCTGCTTGTCTTGGCCAATCTCTGTCGAAAACAGCCGCGTCACTTCCGGTAGGCGCGTGACGTCACGCACAGCTGACTGCTTAGAGAGAACCTGGAAGGAAGGAGTTTTCTGATGGACAGCACCATCTCAAGAGAAACACCCAACTATCAAGAAGATATGAATTTATCAACTCGAAATTAAGGGAGAGATGAGATGATGGAAAACAAGAAGCTCAGCTAATTTACTTTCCCTCATTATAACCCTTTCTCTATTTCTGTATATAAATTATCTTTTACCAGGGCTAGAGTAAAGCATGGATGTGAGAGTTCAACCATTTACCACTAAATTTTATAAAACGATAAAAATAATTTAAAAAAAAAAAATAAAATAAAACCGACTTCAAAAAACTTAAATGCAACAAATAAAATAATAATAACTTAAAAATAAAATAAACTAAATAAACACTAAAAGGTATAAAATAATTATCTTATTTATATAGTTAAAACTAAACGACGAAATATTAACATGAAATTACTTTTTGAAGTCGGTGCCAATCAAACTATACCTATAAGCGAGCGTACCCGCCAAACTACTACGTAAGATCCGTCATGTGCTATTCATAAAATGTATATGTTTGGCACCGACTTCAAAAAGTAATTTCATGTTAATATTTCGTCGTTTAGTTGTAACTAAATAAATAAGATAATTATTTTATACCTTTTAGTGGATTTTATTTTGTTTTTAAGTTATTATTATTTTGTTTGTTGCGTTTAAGTTTTTTGAAGTCGGTTTTATTTTTTTTTTTATAAAAATTATTTTTATTTTTCTCTTTTTAGTGATGTTATTAATAGTGACTTAATATAATACCTTGCATGCATCTCGTAAGAGAAAGCGTCAAGCGAATGAAACAGAAAATGATAATAAAATTCAATTCATAAATATAGAAATTATCTTGAAACGTTTGCGGGTTTTAAATGAATGTTATAAGATTTTTTTATAAAAGATTTTATTTATCATAATTTCGATTATTTGCTCATAAGAATTAGAGATTTACGTTATTTCATCGTTGATCATATCATCAGAACTTGACCAAATTAATATGGTGCTACCCATAAGGTGCCCCCTTTCCAATAAAAAAAGAATCATAGAAATCGGCTCATAAACAAAGAAGTTAGGCCTGAACAAACTTAATAAAAAAGGTCTAATACCAATGAAAAAAACACCAATCGGAAGATAGACTGAACCCAATGCAAATAAAATAATCAAAATCGGTTCACAATTGGCGGAGATATGAGGTAACATAGACACAAAAAAAAAAATCAGTCGAATAGAGAACCTCCTCCTTTTTTAGAAGTCGGTTAAAAATATTAAGTTTTTGTTTGTTTTTTTTAATTATTGTTTTATTTTAATTTTTAGAAATTCGTGAAATAAGTGTTTAAAAATGGGTCAAATTTGTTCATTGATTTTTCTATTAAAAAAAACTTTAAATTCAAGGTATATATTATTTATATGAGGTAGCCACCCACTAAGAAAAGATTTTTAGAAATAATGCTATAAAGGGATGAAACGGGGTAAAAAAATTTGTCTACGGATTTCTCAATCTAGAAACGTGTACCTATATATTGTAAAACACAACAAAAATTCTCGTGAGGACTGTATATAAAAAAATTAAATTAATTTTAGCCGTATGTTACGCCCGATTTCCCTAACGAAACTTAAACTAAAGCAACAATTGAATTAGCCTTAAACCAACTTTTAAGGTAAATTGTATTTTCCTAATGATATTTAAAGAAAATCATTGCTTAGCCTTATTTAAATTTAAATAAGATTAAGCGATGCTTTTCGCCTAAGGATTATTGATGAAATACAATTTTCCTTTAAAAGTTGGTTTAACGATAATTAATTGCTTCCTACCTTAGTTTAAGTTTGGTTGGTTATGAATTTGAACACTTTAAGTGAATACTTCGAACAAATATAAAATATTTAATTTTATGAAAAATATATTATTTTAATGTTTATTTATGACGTCACGTTTTATCCCTTTCTATTTACTTCACATAAATTGTCACTCTAGGCCCTATTCCCACGTAATAAATTGCGGGATCTAAAAAAATTAAAGAACATGAAAATTTTCTGAATACGTAATAATATAACATAAATATAAAGAATCAGAGAAAATAAATTTAGTAAAAAGCATAATTAAACCAATGCGTTTTTTCTGGTAGTTCTATGTATCCCAAAGAAATCTTTTGTGTTAATTTTTCTAATTTGTTATTAATAAATGTTTGATTTGTATATACTACAGGGTGGGGCATAAAGGTCTACCAAATTTTGAAGAGGTATAAAAAAATGAAAAAATTTAACCAGAAAAAAACTGGTTATATTTTTGAAAAGAACATGATATAATTTTTTAATGTGTTTTAAACATTTCAGACAAAAAATGGGGGGGGGGGGGCCCCCCAAAAATGAAAATACTAGCCATTTCGACCAAACTCAATTAAATTTTGTATACATATTCTGTGGGCCCCAAAAAGACTAGAAATGCAAAAACTAACCACCCAAAATGGGGGGAGGGTTAAAAATTAAAATTTTAGCCCTTTCGACCAAACTATGTATACAAAATTTGGTTGAGTTTAGTCGAAATGGCTAGAATTTTCATTTTTTCCCCCCCCCTCCTCTCTTTTTTGTCTCATAATGTTTAAAACACATTAAAAAAATTTCATGTTCTTTTCAAAAATATAACTAGTTTTTTTCTAGTTAAATTTTTTATACCTCATCAAAATGTCGTAGATCTTTATGCCCCACCCTGTATTTACATAACTGGGGGACGTCTAAAAATTTCTTTGGTTAAAAATGATCTCGAATAAAATTTTTTAAAAAGCTCTACTATATGGTATATGGTAAGTAATCTAAAAGAGAGGTTACGATTAAATTAATGTTATTTTACAAAAATCTTGAGATTTAAACTCTAGGGTTAGCCAAAATAAGAGAAAGACCCTGGTAGAGAGAGAGAGAGAGAGAGAGAAGGAATAGTGGAATCAAGTACTGGTGAGAACGGCTGGGTTAAGGGATGATAGAGTGGGTGAGTGGGGGTGTGTTGGTCCGCAGATTAATGGCGAATCTCAGTCCGGGGTGAGAGCAATTCGAGAATTCCTTTAAGCGCGCCGTATATCATGGTCCAAAGAGGAAGCTCTCTTGTCTTGTCCTTCCTTTGAGCCCCGGGGAAAATATTCCACGGTTTAGGGGACAACGACCAGCCAGCCGTATGGGCCCAAAGGGTTCTGAAATTAATCTATTATTCATGTCTCTCCTCTTTCCTCCTCTTCATTAGAAATCATTTTCGCTTCCACAACTCTATATTCTAGAATAGTATTATGATTATTATATTATATGTACAAATTATGACGGGTTGAAAAATGGATACACATCCCATTACTGCTCTAGGGATATTTTATTTTTAAAGCCAAAAATTTTGGCACCGAAATTTTAGGTATTTATAAAAAAAAAACAACAAATTTATGATTAAAAAAATAACGTTTTTTTTTTACTTACACTTATATGAAACTAGCTGCTAACCCGGGATGTTCATAACTTGATAAAATAAAATAATAGATAATAAATAAACTAACTAACAATTAGAACATTTGATTTTTGTAATTTGGAGATGTATACATTTTTTTAAGTCACTTTTCTCTTTCCTATTCTATTCACACACCCATTTAAATAAAGTCAATAATCCTCCTTAAAGCCTTATTTGTACGAAACACACGATTTTCAGACATTGACCCCTTCCTGATTAAATTATTATATAGACATCTAACCAACGAGTTTATTCTTAAGAATTCTAGAGAATGGAATTCCCTTCACACATCCGTCTTTTCAGCAGTACGACCTTGCACCTCGCCCACCACGGAGCACACCCCGTGCCCTCCACCACTGCGCACCCCCTCCCTCCGCACTGCACCCCCACCACCTTACTCCACATCACTCTCTCACCCCCGGACCCTCACTTACCCGCACCTCATACCTTAACACGCCATCCCCGCACCGTCACTCCACCCCCGCACCCAGGTTTTGCAATTCTAGCCTTCGAGTAACCCACAGATTATATATACAAAATTTGGTTGAGTTTGATCCAAGAGAAAGAATTTTCATTTTTTTGACCCTCCCCCCATTTGGGGTTGTTAGTTTTTGCATTTCTAGCTCTCTAGAGGCCCGCGGATTATGTATACAAAATTTGGTTAGTTTGCTCCAAGGGCAAGAATTTACATTTTTTCACCCCCTCCCCTTTTTTGGGGGGAATTTTTTTAAACACAAGTTCTCAGAAATAACATCCCCTACAACTTTGTTTATAATAAAATTTGCCTTAGGATTAATAGTTTACGAGTTATTTGATAATTTTAATTCGTGCGCCCCCCCAAACCCCCTTTTAGGGTCAAAATATCAAAACTTTATATAGTAGCTATAAACGTAAGTTAGAAGACATCTGATCCAAATATGAAATTCCATAATAATCCCTTCAGCCGTTTTTACATGAATCGTGATCAACTTTTCGCGGAAACCATGGAAATATAGAGACATACATACAGACAGACAGACAGGAATTTTGTTGAGAGTGTTTTCGTTCATAACTTTGCTTGAAACGTGTGCAACCAAAATCTGGCATGATTTGGACCAATGTACAGACAAAACCTTAATTTTATATAAATATAGATGTGAACATTTATTAAAATAAAAATGACTACAAATCCATTCCGGATAAATGAGGGCCCAATAAACGATGTTTTACTGTAATGTAAATTTTGTTAATCAAAAGCAAGATTGAGATATCTTTACATCAATCTAACCTAGAAAAATTTATTTTATAAATCATACCCATAGCCTATATATGCGAATCTTTATATTTATTAAGTTAGACTCTTTAAATATATTAAATTAATTAAAGAACAATAAATTACTTAAAAAATGTATTTAAGAATTTATTAAGGGATTCCGGAGAATATTGGCAGACTTGGTTACCTCATCGAGCGATGGGATTCTTTCATTTCTTATTCCACACTTCGTTTGGTGTCGATAAATACTCGACAACTATGTACTGTCGATCCTAAGTAGGCACTTATTAATATACCCCTATAATTTATATATAATTTAATTTATTATCCAAAACTATTACTATTATGAAATTTCAAGGGTATTACTATAGATTTAGAAAATTATTAATCTTTATTCATTATTCAGGGGACTACTGGATGATTGATCTTCAGTAGTAAAAACTTTAGAAATTATACCTAACGATATTTATTACTGAAGAAGGTCAATCAGTGGGAACAGAAAATGTATAGTTAATAAAGAATAATAATATACTAAATTATTATTTTATTTGAAACCGAGGGGTGAACCGCGTTTGGAATTAGTTGCACAAGTCTTTGGAATTATGTGGAATTATTTTGGAATTCATTAGATAATTCCCCTTCATCTATTGTTTTTTTTTTTACTTGGAAATGAAAGTGGAAGTGGAAGTAGGTGTACACGATATTAGGTCGTGGTTCACCCCTCGTTTTAAACTCACGACTCTCAAATTTTCAAGAATTTTATATAATATGCTTAGGTATATATCACATTTTATTTTCTAATTCTTAATGATAATTTCCCAAGTTTTAATTATTAAACATATGATGGGGAGCTTTAATAAATAATTTATAGTATGTTTTTTGTAAAAAAATTGTTAAAGTATTTAATAAAATATTTATTTATGTATTTATTCTAATTCTTGACGACAATTTTATTTTGAAAAAAATTGAAGGTCCTAAGTAGTCTAAAATGAATATCTGACCTCTGACCCATATACTCTTAGCACCGCAGGAAGTAGTAGCTATAGCTCAAATAAGAAATAAACATTTATTAATTTTTGATGAAAATCCTCTTAATAACCGTAAAGAGTCAGACAGCTAAGTCTTTTTCTTCTTCTACTTCCTCCATCATTTCTCCATTCCATTTGAATTTCTAAAGGATCTTAATTAATTACCTTAACCTAATTTCTATTCTTAAATAAACATGTATACATTTAATCAAGATTTAATCCCTTAAAAAATTGACCAAAGTAATCATTATTGAATTAATCTTTTGGTGCTTCTATTAGAATATAGATAGATAGATAGATTTTATTTTGCTCTGAGAATAATATTCTCCTGGAGCATACATATTATATTACATTAAAAATCTGCTTACAAAATTGAACCCAGAGAGTACAAAAAATGATTACATTTAACATTAAAAAAAATAAAAGGAAAAAATTATTAAAATTAATTGACAAAATGAAATCAAAATACAAAAAAAAAAATATATCACAAAATGATCAGCATGAGCAAAATAAATTTTAAAATATAACAACTCAACCTCACTCCACCCATTAACCAGCCCTCTGCTGACTCATTAATAGATCAAAATACTTTGCCTTAAAAGCGCCGAGAGACTTCGCCCTCCTCACACTTGTTGGAATTTTATTCCAGAGCTTCGCTGAATAAACGGAAAATGACCTAGCATAGGATGATGTGTTATGTATGGGAATGTGAAGGTCCAGACCATAAGTCCGCAAAGCTCTGGAATTTACAGAGGTTTTAAACAGAAATTTATTAAATAAGTAATCAGTATCCGAAAACTCGATGACACGTCCATACAGGAAGAGGGATGGAAACATAGCAATATTGTTCAGATATATAAATAAATAATTTATAGTATATTTTTTGTAAAAAATTTGTTAAAGTGTTTAATAAAATATTTATTTATGTATTTATTCTAATTCTTGACGAAAATTATATTTTGAAAAAAATTGAAGGGCCTAAGTAGTTTAAAATGAATATCTGCCCTCTGACCCAAATACTCATAGCACCGCAGGAAGTAGTAGCTAGAGCTCAAATAATAAATAATAATAAAAATCCTCTTAATAACCGTAAAGAGTCAGACAGCTAAGTCTTTTTCTTCTTCTACCTCCTCCATCATTTATCCATTCCATTTGAATTTCTAAAGCATCTTAATTAATTACCTTAACCTAATTTCTATTCTTAAATAAACATGTATACATTTAATCAAGATTTAATCCCTTAAAAAATTGATCAAAGTAATCATTATTGAATTAATCTTTTGGTGCTTCTATTAGAAAGAGAGAGGGCTAGAGTTAATTTAATCAGATAATCTGGACTTTTGGTGTGCATGCGACTTCCACATTGATAAAAGGATGGTGGTGAAGAGAAGGGATGAGAAGGAGGGGTGCGGTAAAGAAGCGAGGCTAAGGCAGATCGTTAATCTTGGATCCAAGGATTAGAAGGAAGCCAGCAACTAAACTCTTGGTGCGTGTATTAATAATCGCCGCTCATTTCACGCAAGATAGAGCATTTTCTTAAAGCCTAATTATCTATTTCATGACTTGATGGGGCAAGCTTACCTTCTTATTATATTTAATCTTACAATATATAATAATAATAATAATCTACTAAAAATATAATAAAAAAGAGAAAGGCAAAGTATTTTTTGTAAAACATGCGATATTCTAATAAGCTGGGAAACGAGATTAATAATTTACCATCATTCATGCATCATGGGATGTAAAAGGGCTTTTTTCATGCTAAGTCTATTTAAATCAAACACACTGATATTCTTAGGTTTAACCTATCTTTTCTTTATAGCTGGGCTGGCAACGATTATATAAAAATAAAACTCTCCGAATCGCTGGTCTATTACAGTAAGGCATCTTATTTTAAGTTTATGAGTAAAAGGTCAACGTTGATGAAAAATTAATTTAGCATATTTTTTATAGTAATTTTTGATGTAAGAAAGATCAGATATTCAAATTTTTAAACCATTCCAAGTGCTCGTTTACCCTTAATATTTCTCTAGCTGAAAAACTTCTTGTTGAGAGTTTGACGGTGTGATGAGTTGGGACGACCCATTTTAAAAGTAAAAACTTTGCTGTAGCCTAATAAATCTACTAAAAATCTCCTCCCTGTGCGTTACCATATGTAATATTGGACCATATAGACAAGCTCAACATAAAATAAGAAATCTTGACTTAAAGAATTTACTACATCTGCTCATCAAAAGAGAGGTTAAGGGCAAAGAATCATTTAGAAGGCAGAAGAATTTAGGTTGGTAAATTATGAGTAATGTAGGAAATTGAAAATCTGATATTTATAGCATTTTATGTCTCTGTGCATGAAATATAATACCTTCGATAATTCGAGAAACAGAATTCGAAGAATGTGCTCAACATTTGTATTTTTAAAACGAAAAATTGAGGAAAAAAGTAAAAAAAAAAACTCACTAGGCTCATTAGTGAGAGCCACCATGGTAATAAGTTTAAATATATTCAACTATTATAAATTTATTTTTTAACTTAATTATCTTGACAAAAAGAAAGCCCAAAATCTAATCAGTTCTCCACCTTAGAAATTGAAAAATTTTGGCACGAAAATTCTACGACTATCCCTTCTTGAGTCTACATTGTAATCCAGACTCTTAAGCAGAAACAATTTTAGTTGAAAATGATTTTTATTCACGTTTCAGATATTTTTAAAGAAAATAAAAAAAATCGTGAATTCAATAGCAGGGAGCCTGTTGAAAAATGAATTAAAAAAAAAAAATACTTATCCCTTCATGAAAAGATTTGTACGGTTATATACAATTTATATTAATTGGTAAGCTGCGTCTTACTGATTAGCATTCTTGTTCAAACTACTTACCGACCAGTGGTGGATTTAACGGTAGACCACCCATGGTCCATGAACCCAACCAAAGAAGGCCATAAAATTCTATTTACTATTGTTTTTCATTAAGTTTTTATCAAATAACTAATAGGGGCCACTTTAGTTATACCACCGGAGACCTCTAAACCTCGAAATCCGCCAATGTTAGTCCAAGCGAAAATTGAGCTCAGGGTACGCGTAGTTAAGAGCCAGCAAAGCCTTATTTTTGTTTTACACTTCAACTATTATTATAAATACTTGACTGAAATTTGTTCATACATTTACAGCAAAACTAGGCCATATCTATTTTTAAATTTCAATCGTTCTTTAAGCCTCTGCTGACTCACTGCTCTCAATTTTCCCCCGGCCTTAAAGACAAACAAATTACTATAGATGCGCATAGTTCACCACTTTTTCCTCCTTCCAATTCAAATATTTTTCAGCTCAAAACCTTTTAGTCACTTTTTAGAGCTTGGGTAAATGTTATAATATATATAATATCTGCATTAAATTAAAATATGTATATACATAATCTTAACATCACCAGTCTAAGAGGTTAGAAATATGTAGATCACAATAATGGTGCTTGTTCATTTGATATATGTCTATGTCAGACGCCAAGAAATGGTGTACACGTAATAGCACGTCAGCAACTTTTGCTAATGGGTCCTTCAGGTGCACTACACATGTCTTGCCATTAAAGCCAGAGGGTAGCTTTAATTGAAGCCGAATGCATTCAGTCAGCTGGGAATTAAAGACGCGTAAATGAGTTACGACATCTTTGGTTTATAGCTATCTATCTTCACACCCTGAGAGAATTAACCGCTCGAAAATTATTATTATTTCTTGCACTATAAACGTCTCGCTCTCTTTCTCTTTCTTTTTTTTCAAATA
Organism: Forficula auricularia; assembly: GCA_024734495.1. Classification (NCBI taxonomy): domain Eukaryota; kingdom Metazoa; phylum Arthropoda; class Insecta; order Dermaptera; family Forficulidae; genus Forficula; species Forficula auricularia. The sequence continues at coordinate 25,224,462 of JALMQS010000099.1, forward strand.
ATGGAATGCGATGAGATTTTTTATTAGCATTTCTCTCATTTATCGACATATGAAAAAGATTTATATGATAAAAAGAAGTTATTCTAATTTTAAATTAAATTATAAAAATTTGATAAATTCTTCAATTTATAAAATCCATATACAGTTTCTTTGTTTTTGAATTGCTAAAGGTAAAAGGAAAAAATTCGTTTCGCTCTCTTCAAATGCTGATGATTGATTTTTTTTCTGTGAAGGGATTGAGTTATAAGCCTAATATTTGGCAAAATATGCAGCTTATTATTATAAGCTTTTTGAAAAAATTTAAACTCACTAACTCCTACGGATTGATAGAATTGCATTAAATAATTCGATTATTTTTCAAATGTCTTGAAACTAAAAAACATGAATTTTTATTAGTTGTTTAAGAAATACAATCATTTAAGCACCAAAATGAACTTTAAACGGTTTTACGTTTTTTGGTATCGGAACGCAGATAGAACACCAAGCAGAAATAAATTTGAAAGTAAAAATCGCATGCTTATTTGATTTCTTTAATGTGTATGATGAGAAATGAGATTGCAATACTTTAAATATAACTTGGAAACTAAAAATTGAAAATTTTCGATTGAATTCACAACTCAGGTCTCCCGGCGGGCTTCCTTTGTCCAGCCCAAGAGATGTGATTTTTTTTAATAACTATCTCCTGTAGGATCGGCATTGGCTTTCCAAACAAAACCATTTGGTTGCATAACTTCACGGGGCTCAGGCAGATCTCATTAAAATAAATTTAAATTATAAGTATATTATATTGATTTTTTTTTTCTTTTTACACAGAACCCTTGGTAAACTAAAAATAAGAAATTGTATAAGAACATTGAATCCTTTCTGACTGGTTTTTTGCTTAACGCTCTAAGGTTTCAAAACTAGATGATAAATCAAAAGTCAGATAGGAGTTGTCATAAAAAGCATACAAACTTTTACAAGCAGCACATTTGACGATTTTCTTCTCATCGATTGGATTGAACTAAAAAGCTGAAACTAATAATAAATATGTAGTTTTGTAATCTAAATTTTTGTGCCATATCTAAGCCAAAACAGTTTATAAGACTCTGCATCATTAATAATTTTTAAGGATTTAGGTGTCGGTTCTAGGTGAAACATTATAAATAACTTATGAGGAGAATTTTCTAGGTTAAGTTTCACAAAAAGGAAATATATTAAAACAAATGTATGTTTTTTTGAGTTTGATTAGCTCGATATATATTTCGGGTTACTGGCCCATCTTCAGGAGTTCAAATAAAAACTGGA